>OZ010589.1:25394303-25396803 GCA_963932145.1 Acanthosepion lycidas | reverse complement strand
CTATCTATCTATATATCTAAAACTGTTCACATCTATCTATCTATCTATCTATCTATCTATGTATGTATCTATCTATCTATCTCTCTTAAACTGTTCTGATCTAACTATCTATCTATCTATCTAAAACTGTTCTCATCTATCGATATATCTATCTATCTATCTATCTATTTATCTTTATCTTAAACTGTTCCTATCTATCTATCTATCTATCTCTTAAACTGTTTCCATCTATCTATCTATCTATCTATCTAACTATGTTTCTATCTAAATCTCTTCTCATCTATCTATCTATCTATCTATCTATCTATCTATCAATCTATCTATCTATCTATTTCTAAAACTGTTCCTATCTATCTATCTATCTACCTATGTATCTATCTATCTCTAAAACTGTTCCTATCTATCTATCTATCTATCTAACTATATTTCTATCTAAATCTCTTCTCATCTATCTATCTATCTATCTATCTATCTATCTATCTATCTATCTATCTCTCTTAAACTGTTCTGATTTATCTATCTATCAATCTAAAACTGTTCTCATCTATCTATATAACTATCTATCTATCTATCTTTCTCTTAAACTGTTCCTTTCTATCTATCTATCTATCTATCTATCTATCTATCTATCTATAACAGTGTGTTCATTATCTATCTATATATCTACGTATCTATCTATATCATTCTGTTTATTATCTATCTATATATCTTTCTCTCTATCTGTATCAGTCTGTTCATTATCCTTTCTATCTATCTATCTATCATTCTGACTATCTTGAATTGTTCTTTCTATCTATCTATCTATCTATCTATCTATCTATCTATCTATCTATCTAAAACTGTTCCCATCTATCTATCTATCTATCTATCTATCTATCTAAAACTGTTCTCATCTATCTATCTATCTATCGATCTAAAACTGTTCACATCTATCTATCTATCTATCTATCAATCTATCTATCTTTGTATCTATCTATCTATCTCTCTTAAACTGTTCTGATCTATCTATCTATCTAAAACTGTTCTCATCTATCTATCTAACTATCTATCTATCTATTTATCTTTATCTTAAAATGTTCCTATCTATCTATCTATCTATCTATCTATCTATCTCTTAAACTGTTCCCAGCTATCTATCTATCTATCTATCTATCTATCTATCTATCTATCTATCTCTCTATCTATCTAACTATATTTCTATCTAAATCTCTTCTCATCTATCTATCTATCTATCTATCTATCTATCTATCTATTTCTAAACTGTTCCTATCTATCTATCTATCTATCTATCTATCCATCTATCTATCAATCTATGTATCTATCTATCTCTAAAACTGTTCCTATCTATCTATCTATCTATCTATCTATCTATCTATCTATCTATGTATCTATCTATCTCTAAAACTGTTCCTATCTATCTATCTATCTATCTACCTATATTTCTATCTAAATCTCTTCTCATCTATCTATTTATCTATCTATCTATCTCTAAAACTGTTCCTATATATCTATCTATCTATCTCTAAAACTGTTCCTATCTATCTATCTATCTATCTATCTATCTATCTATCTAGCTAAAGCTGTTTACATCTATGTATGTATGTATCTATCTATCTATCTATCTCTCTTAAACTGTTCTGATTTATCTATCTATCAATCTAAAACTGTTCTCATCTATCTATATAACTATCTATCTATCTATCTTTCTCTTAAACTGTTCCTTTCTATCTATCTATCTATCTATCTATCTATCTATCTATCGATCTATCTATCTAGTGTGTTTATTATCTATCTATCTATATATCTACCTATCTATCTATATCATTCTGTTTATTATCTATCTAAACCTGTTCTCATCTATCTATCTATCTCTCTATCTATCTATCTATCTATCTATATATCTAAAACTGTTCACATCTATCTATGTATCTATCTATCTATGTATCTATCTATCTATCTCTCTTAAACTGTTCTGATCTATCTATCTATCTATCTATCTAAAACTGTTCTCATCTATCTATATATCTATCTATCTATCTATCTATTTATCTTTATCTTAAACTGTTCCTATCTATCTATCTATCTATCTATCTATCTATCTATCTCTTAAACTTTTCCCATCTATCTATCTATCTATCTATCTATCTATCTATCTATCTATCTATCTATCTATCTATCTATCTATCTATCTATTTCTAAAACTGTTCCTATCTATCTATCTATCTATCTATCTATGTATCTATCTATCTCTAAAACTGTTCCTATCTATCTATCTATCTATCTATCTATCTATCTACCTATATTTCTATCTAAATCTCTTCTCATCTATCTATTTATCTATCTATCTATCTCTAAAACTGTTCCTATATATCTATCTATCTATCTCTAAAACTGTTCCTATCTATCTATCTATCTATCTATCTATCTATCTATCTATCTAAAGCTGTTTACATCTATGTATGTATCTATCTATCTATCTATCTCTCTTAAACTGTTCTGA
>OZ010589.1:25351803-25384303 GCA_963932145.1 Acanthosepion lycidas | reverse complement strand
TATCTATCTATCTATCTAAAACTGTTCTCATCTATCTATATATCTATCTATCTATTTATCTTTCTCTTAAACTGTCCCTTTCTATCTATCTATCTATCTATCTATCTATCTATCTATAAAAGTGTGTTTATTATCTATCTATCTATATATTTACTTATCTATCTATATCATTCTGTTTATTATCTATCTATCTATCTAAAACTGTTCTCATCTATCTATCTATCTATCTATCTATCTATCTATCTATCTAAAACTGTTCACATCTATCAATCTATCTATCTATCTATCTATCTATCTATGTATTTATCTATCTATCTATCTCTCTTAAACTGTTCTGACCTATCTATCTATCTATCTATCTATCTAAAACTGTCCTCATCTATCTATATATCTATCTATCTATCTATCTATTTATCATTATCTTGAACTGTTCCCATCTATCAATCTATCTATCTAACTATATTTCTATCTAAATCTCTTCTCATCTATCTATCTATCTATCTATCTATCTATCTATCTATCTATCTATCTATCTATCTATCTATTTCTAAAACTGTTCCTATCTATCTATCTATCTATGTATCTATCTATCTCTAAAACTGTTCCTATCTATCTATCTATCTATCTATCTATTTCTAAAACTGTTCCTATCTATCTATCTATCTATCTATGTATCTATCTATCTCTAAAACTGTTCCTATCTATCTATCGATCTATCTATCTATCTAAAACTGTTCACATCTATCTATGTATGTATCTATGTATCTATCTATCTCTCTTAAACTGTTCTGATTTATCTATCTATCAATCTAAAACTGTTCTCATCTATCTATATAACTATCTATCTATCTATTTATCTTTCTCGTAAACTGTTCCTTTCTATCTATCTATCTATCTATCTATCTATCTATCTATCTATCTATCTATAACAGTCTGTTCATTATCTATCTATATATCTACCTATCTATCTATATCATTCTGTTTATTATCTATCTATCTATCTATCTATCTATCATTGTGACAATCTTAAATTGTTCTATCTATCTATCTATCTATCTAAAACTGTTCACATCTATGTATCTATCTATCTATCCATCTATGTATCTATCTATCTATCTCTCTTAAACTGTTCTGATCTATCTATCTATCTATCTATTTATCTTTATATTAAACTGTTCCTATCTATCTATCTATCTATCTATCTATCTATCTAACTATATTTCTATCTAAATCTCTTCTCATCTATCTATCTATCTATCTATCTATCTATCTATCTATCTATCTACCTCTAAAACTGTTCCTATCTCTCTATCTATCTATATATCTAAAACTGTTCACATCTATCTATCTATCTATCTATCTATCTATCTATCTATCTATCTATCTCTCTTAAACTGTTATGATCTATCTATCTATCTATCTAAAACTGTTCTCATCTATCTATATATCTATCTATCTATGTATCTCTTAAACTGTTCCCATCTATCTATCTATCTATCTATCTATCTATCTAAATATATTTCTATCTAAATCTCTTCTCATCTATCTATCTATCTATCTTTCTGTCTATCTATCTATCTATCTATTTCTAAAACTGTTCCTATCTATCTATCTATCTATCTATGTATCTATCTATCTCTAAAACTGTTCCTATCTATCTATCTATCTATCTATCTATCTAACTATATTTCTATCCAAATCTCTTCTCATCTATCTATCTATCTATCTCTAAAACTGTTCCTATCTATCTATCTATCTATCTATCTATCTATCTCTAAAACTGTTCCTATCTATCTATCGATCTATCTATCTATCTAAAACTGTTCACATCTATCTATGTATGTATCTATGTATCTATCTATCTCTCATAAACTGTTCTGATTTATCTATCTATCAATCTAAAACTGTTCTCATCTATCTATATAACTATCTATCTATCTATTTATCTTTCTCTTAAACTGTTCCTTTCTATCTATCTATCTATCTATCTATCTATAACAGTCTGTTCATTATCTATCTATATATCTACCTATCTATCTATACCATTCTGTTTATTATCTATCTATCTATCTATCTATCTATCATTGTGACAATCTTAAATTGTTCTATCTATCTATCTATCTATCTAAAACTGTTCTCATCTATCTATCTATCTATCTATCTAAAACTGTTCACATCTATGTATCTATCTATCTATCCATCTATGTATCTATCTATCTATCTCTCTTAAACTGTTCTGATCTATCTATCTATCTATCTATTTATCTTTATCTTAAACTGTTCCTATCTATCTATCTATCTATCTATCTATCTATCTATCTATCTAACTATATTTCTATCTAAATCTCTTCTCATCTATCTATCTATCTATCTATCTATCTATCTATCTATCTATCTATCTATCTATCTATCTATCTACCTCTAAAACTGTTCCTATCTCTCTATCTATCTATATATCTAAAACTGTTCACATCTATCTATCTATCTATCTATCTATCTATCTCTCTTAAACTGTTATGATCTATCTATCTATCTATCTAAAACTGTTCTCATCTATCTATATATCTATCTATCTATCTATCTATCTCTTAAACTGTTCCCATCTATCTATCAATCTATCTATCTATCTATCTATCTAAATATATTTCTATCTAAATCTCTTCTCATCTATCTATCTATCTATTTATCTATCTATCTATCTATCTATCTATCTATTTCTAAAACTGTTCCTATCTATCTATCTATCTATGTATCTATCTATCTCTAAAACTGTTCCTATCTATCTATCTATCTATCTAACTATATTTCTATCCAAATCTCTTCTCATCTATCTATCTATCTATCTCTAAAACTGTTCCTATCTTTCTATCTATCTCTAAAACTGTTCCTATCTATCTATCTATCTATCTATCTATCTATCTAAAACTGTTCACATCTATCTATGTATGTATGTATCTATCTATCTATCTCTCTTAAACTGTTCTGATTTATCTATCTATCAATCTAAAACTGTTCTCATCTATCTATATAACTATCTATCTATCTATTTATCTTTCTCTTAAACTGTTCCTTTCTATCTATCTATCTATCTATCTATCTATCTATATCATTCTGTTTATTATCTATCTATCTATCTATCTATCTAAAACAGTTCTCATCTATCTATCTATCTATCTATCTATCTAAAACTGTTCACATCTATCTATCTATCTATCTATATATCTATCTATCTATCTCTCTTAAACTGTTCTGATCTATCTATCTATCTATCTATCTATCTAAAACTGTTCTCATCTATCTATCTATCTATCTATCTATCTTTATCTTAAACTATTCCTATCTATCTATCTATCTATCTATCTATCTATATATCTATCTATCTATCTATCTATCTCTTAAACTGTTCCCAGCTATCTATCTATCTATCTATCTATCTATCTATCTATCTATCTATCTATCTATCTATATTTCTATCTAAATCTCTTCTCATCTATCTATCTATCTATTTCTAAAACTGTTCCTATCTATCTATCTATCTATCTATCTATCTATCTATCTCTCTATCTCTCTATCTATCTATCTAACTATATTTCTATCGAAATCTCTTTTCATCTATCTATATATATATCTATCTATTTCTAAAACTGTTCCTATCTATCTGTCTATCTATCTATCTAACTATCAATCTAAAACTGTTCACATCTATCTATCTATCTATCTATCTATCTAAAACTGTTCTCATCTATCACTCTATCTATCTATCTATCTATCTAAAACTCTTCAGATATATCTATCTATTTATCTATCCATCTATCTATCTAAAACTGTTCTCATCTATCTATCTATCTATCTATCTAAAACTGTTCACATATATCTATCTATCTATCTATCTATCTATCTATCTATCTATCAGTATCAGTCTGTTCATTAGCTATCTATCTATCTATCTATCTTTCTCTCTCTCTCTATCTATCTATCTATCTATCAAAAACTGTTCTGATCTATCTATCTATCTATAACAGTGTGTTCATTATCTATCTATCTATATATCTACCTATCAATCTATATCATTCTGTTTATTATCTATCTATATATCTTTCTATCTATCTGTATCAGTCTGTTCATTATCCTTTCTATCTATCTATCTATCTATCTATCTATCTATCATTCTGACTATCTTAAATTGTTCTTTCTATCTATCTATCTATCTAAAACTGTTCCCATCTATCTATCTATCTATCTATCTATCTATCTAAAACTGTTCACATCTATCTATCTATCTATCTATCTATCTATCTATCTAAAACTGTTCTCATCTATCTATATATCTATCTATCTATCTATTTATCTTTCTCTTAAACTGTCCCTTTCTATCTATCTATCTATCTATAACAGTGTGTTTATTATCTATCTCTATATATTTACCTATCTATCTATATCATTCTGTTTATTATCTATCTATCTAAAACTGTTCTCATCTATCTATCTATCTATCTAAAACCGTTCTCATCTATCTATCTATCTATCTATCTAAAACTCTTCAGATAAATCTATCTATCTATCTATCTAAAACTGTTCTCATCTATCTATCTATATATCTATCTAAAACTGTTCTCATCTATCAATCTATCTATCTATCTATCAATCTAAAACTGCTCTCATCTATCTATCTATCTATCTATCTATCTATCTATCAGTATCAGCCTGTTCATTAGCTATCTATCTATCTATCTATCTTTCTCTCTCTCTCTCTCTCTATCTATCTATTTATCAAAAACTCTTCTGATCTATCTATCTATCTATCTATCTATCTATCTATCTATCTATCTATCTATAACAGTGTGTTCATTATCTATCTATCTATATATCTACCTATCTATCTATATCATTCTGTTTATTATCTATCTATATATCTTTCTATCTATCTGTATCAGTCTGTTCATTATCCTTTCTATCTATCTATCTATCTATCTATCTATCTATCTATCTATCATTCTGACTATCTTAAATTGTTCTTTCTATCTATCTATATATCTATCTATCTATCTATCTATCTAAAACTGTTCCCATCTATCTATCTATCTAAAACTGTTCACATCTATCTATCTATCTATCTATCTATCTATCTATCTATCTATCTATCTATCTATCTATCTATCTATCTATCTATCTATGTATCTATCTATCTATCTCTCTTAAACTGTTCTGATCTATCTATCTATCTATCTATCTAAAACTGTTCTCATCTATCTATCTATCTATCTATCTATCTATCTTTATCTTAAACTATTCCTATCTATCTATCTATCTATCGATCTATCTATCTATCTATCTATCTATCTATCTATCTATCTATCTATCTATCTCTTAAACTGTTCCCAGCTATCTATCTATCTATCTATCTATCTATCTATCTATCTATATTTCTAGCTAAATCTCTTCTCATCTATCTATCTGTCTATCTATCTATCTATTTCTAAAACTGTTCCTATCTATCTATCTATCTATCTATCTATCTATCTATCTATCTATCAGTCTATCTACGTATCTATCTTTCTCTAAAACTGTTCCTCTCTATCTATCTATCTATCTATCTATCTAAATATATTTCTATCGAAATCTCTTTTCATCTATCTATATATATATCTATCTATCTCTAAAACTGTTCCTATCTATCTGTCTATCTATCTCTGAAACTGTTCTTATCTATCTATCTATCTATCTATCTAACTATCAATCTAAAACTGTTCACATCTATCTATCTATCTATCTATCTATCTAAAACTGTTCACATCTATTTATCTATCTATCTATCTATCTATCAGTATCAGTCTGTTCATTAGCTATCTATCTATCTATCTATCTATCTTTCTCTCTTTCTCTATCTATCTAACTATTTATCAAAAACTGTTCTGATCTATCTATCTATCTATAACAGTGTGTTCATTATCTATCTATCTATATATCTACCTATCAATCTATATCATTCTGTTTATTATCTATCTATATATCTTTCTATCTATCTGTATCAGTCTGTTCATTATCCTTTCTATCTATCTATCTATCTATCTATCTATCTATCTATCTAAAACTGTTCCCATCTATCTATCTATCTAAAACTGTTCACATCTATCTATCTATCTATCTATCTATCTATCTATCTATCTATCTATCTATCTATCTAAAACTGTTCTCATCTATCTATATATCTATCTATCTATTTATCTTTCTCTTAAACTGTCCCTTTCTATCTATTTATCTATCTATCTATAACAGTGTGTTTATTATCTATCTATCTATATATTTACCTATCTATCTATATCATTCTGTTTATTATCTATCTATATATCTAAAACTGTTCTCATCTATCTATCTATCTATCTATCTATCTATCTATCTATCTATCTATCTATATATCTATATATCTAAAACTGTTCACATCTATCTATCTATCTATCTATCTATCTATGTATCTATCTATCTATCTCTCTTAAACTGTTCTGATCTATCTATCTATCTATCTATCTCTCTATCTAAAACTGTTCTCATCTATCTATATATCTATATATCTATCTATCTATTTATCTTTATCTTAAACTGTTCCTATCTATCTATCTATCTCGTAAACTGTTCCCATCTATCTATCTATCTATCTATCTATCTATTTCTAAAACTGTTCCTATCTATCTATCTATCTATCTATGTATCTATCTATCTCTAAAACTGTTCCGATCTATCTATCTATCTATCTAACTATATTTCTATCTAAATCTCTTCTCATCTATCTATTTATCTATCTATCTATCTATCTCTAAAACTGTTCCTATCTATCTATCTATCTATCTATCTATCTATCTATCTCTAAAACTGTTCCTATCTCTCTCTCTATCTATCTATCTATCTATCTATCTATCTATCTATCTAACTTTCTCTCTCTCTCTCTCTATCTATCTATTTATCAAAAACTGTTCTGATCTATCTATATATCTATCTATCTATAACAGTGTGTTCATTATCTATCTATCTATCTATCTAAAACTGTTCTCATCTATCACTCTATCTATCTATCTATCTATCTATCTAAAACTCTTCAGATATATCTATCTATCTATCTATCTAAAACTGTTCTCATCTATCTATCTATCTATCTAAAACTGTTCACATGTATTTATCTATCTATCTATCTATCTATCAGTATCAGTCTGTTCATTAGCTATCTATCTATCTATCTATCTATCTATCTATCTTTCTCTCTTTCTCTATCTATCTAACTATTTATCAAAAACTGTTCTGATCTATCTATCTATCTATAACAGTGTGTTCATTATCTATCTATCTATATATCTACCTATCAATCTATATCATTCTGTTTATTATCTATCTATATATCTTTCTATCTATCTGTATCAGTCTGTTCATTATCCTTTCTATCTATCTATCTATCTATCTATCTATCTAAAACTGTTCCCATCTATCTATCTATCTAAAACTGTTCACATCTATCTATCTATCTATCTATCTATCTATCTATCTAAAACTGTTCTCATCTATCTATATATCTATCTATCTATTTATCTTTCTCTTAAACTGTCCCTTTCTATCTATCTATCTATCTATCTATAACAGTGTGTTTATTATCTATCTATCTATATATTTACCTATCTATCTATATCATTCTGTTTATTATCTATCTATATATCTAAAACTGTTCTCATCTATCTATCTATCTATCTATCTATCTATATATCTAAAACTGTTCACATCTATCTATCTATCTATCTCTCTATCTATCTATGTATCTATCTATCTATCTCTCTTAAACTGTTCTGATCTATCTATCTATCTATCTCTCTATCTAAAACTGTTCTCATCTATCTATATATCTATATATCTATCTATCTATTTATCTTTATCTTAAACTGTTCCTATCTATCTATCTATCTATCTCTTAAACTGTTCCCATCTATCTATCTATCTATCTATCTATCTATCTATTTCTAAAACTGTTCCTATCTATCTATCTATGTATCTATCTATCTCTAAAACTGTTCCGATCTATCTATCTATCTATCTAACTATATTTCTATCTAAATCTCTTCTCATCTATCTATTTATCTATCTATCTATCTATCTCTAAAACTGTTCCTATCTATCTATCTATCTACCTATCTATCTATCTATCTATCTCTAAAACTGTTCCTATCTCTCTCTCTATCTATCTATCTATCTATCTATCTATCTATCTAACTTTCTCTCTCTCTCTCTCTATCTATCTATTTATCAAAAACTGTTCTGATCTATCTATATATCTATCTATCTATAACAGTGTGTTCATTATCTATCTATCTATCTATCTAAAACTGTTCTCATCTATCACTCTATCTATCTATCTATCTATCTATCTATCTATCTATCTAAAACTCTTCAGATATATCTATCTATCTATCTATCTATCTAAAACTGTTCTCATCTATCTATCTATCTATCTAAAACTGTTCACATGTATTTATCTATCTATCTATCTATCTATCAGTATCAGTCTGTTCATTAGCTATCTATCTATCTATCTATCTATCTATCTTTCTCTCTTTCTCTATCTATCTATCTATTTATCAAAAACTGTTCTGATCTATCTATCTATCTATAACAGTGTGTTCATTATCTATCTATCTATATATCTACCTATCAATCTATATCATTCTGTTTATTATCTATCTATATATCTTTCTATCTATCTGTATCAGTATGTTCATTATCCTTTCTATCTATCTATCTATCTATCTATCATTCTGACTATCTTAAATTGTTCTTTCTATCTATCTATCTATCTATCTATCTATCTATCTATCTATCTATCTATCTATCTATCTAAAACTGTTCCCATCTATCTATCTATCTAAAACTGTTCACATCTATCTATCTATCTATCTATCTATCTATCTATCTATCTATCTATCTATCTATCTAAAACTGTTCTCATCTATCTATATATCTATCTATCTATTTATCTTTCTCTTAAACTGTCCCTTTCTATTTATCTATCTATCTATCTATAACAGTGTGTTTATTATCTATCTATCTATATATTTACCTATCTATCTATATCATTCTGTTTATTATCTATCTATATATCTAAAACTGTTCTCATCTATCTATCTATCTATCTATCTATATATCTGTATATCTAAAACTGTTCACATCTATCTATCTATCTATCTATCTATCTATGTATCTATCTATCTATCTCTCTTAAACTGTTCTGATCTATCTATCTATCTATCTATCTAAAACTGTTCTCATCTATCTATATATCTATCTATCTATCTATTTATCTTTATCTTAAACTGTTCCTATCTATCTATCTATCTCTTAAACTGTTCCCATCTATCTATCTATCTATCTATCTATCTATCTATCTATCTATCTATCTATCTATTTCTAAAACTGTTCCTATCTATCTATCTATCTATGTATCTATCTATCTCTAAAACTGTTCCTATCTATCTATCTATCTATCTAACTATATTTCTATCTAAATCTCTTCTCATCTATCTATCTATCTATCTATCTATCTATCTATCTCTAAAACTGTTCCTATCTATCTATCTATCTATCTATCTATCTATCTCTAAAACTGTTCCTATCTATCTATCTATCTATCTATCTATCTATCTATCTAACTATCAATCTAAAACTGTTCACCTCTATCTATCTATCTATCTATCTATCTAAAACTGTTCTCATCTATCTATCTATCTATCTATCTAAAACTCTTCAGATATATCTATCTATCTATCTATCTATCTAAAACTGTTCTCATCTATCTATCTATCTGAAACTGTTCTCATCTATCAATCCATCTATCTATCTATCAATCTAAAACTGCTCTAATCTATCTATCTATCTATCTATCTATCAGTATCAGTCTGTTCATTAGCTATCTATCTATCTATCTATCTATCTATCTATCTATCTAACTTTCTCTCTCTCTCTCTCTATCTATCTATTTATCAAAAACTGTTCTGATCTATCTATATATCTATCTATCTATAACAGTGTGTTCATTATCTATCTATCTATATATCTACCTATCTATCTATATCATTCTGTTTAATATCTATCTTTA
This sequence comes from Acanthosepion lycidas, assembly GCA_963932145.1. NCBI lineage: Eukaryota > Metazoa > Mollusca > Cephalopoda > Sepiida > Sepiidae > Acanthosepion > Acanthosepion lycidas. The sequence continues at coordinate 25,374,177 of OZ010589.1, read as the reverse complement.
TATCTTTCTATCTATCTGTATCTGTCTGTTCATTATCCTTTCTATCTATCTATCTATCTATCTATCTATCTATCTATCTATCTAAAACTGTTCTCATCTATCAATCCATCTATCTATCTATCAATCTAAAACTGCTCTCATCTATCTATCTATCTATCTCTCTATCTATCTATCTATCAGTATCAGTCTGTTCATTAGCTATCTATCTATCTATCTAACTTTCTCTCTCTCTCTCTATCTATCTATTTATCAAAAACTGTTCTGATCTATCTATATATCTATCTATCTATAACAGTGTGTTCATTATCTATCTATCTATATATCTACCTATCTATATCATTCTGTTTAATATGTATCTATATATCTTTCTATCTATCTGTATCTGTCTGTTCATTATCCTTTCTATCTATCTATCTATCTATCTATCATTCTGACTATCTTAAATTGTTCTTTCTATCTATCCATCTATCTATCTATCTATCTATCTAAAAGTGTTCTCATCTATCTATATATCTATCTATCTATTTATCTTTCTCTTAAACTGTCCCTTTCTATCTATCTATCTATCTATCTATCTATCTATCTATCTATCTATAACAGGGTGTTTATTATCTATCTATCTATATATTTACCTATCTATCTATATCATTCTGTTTATTATCTATCTATATATCTTTCTATCTATCTGTGTCAGTCTGTTCATTATCCTTTCTATCTATCTATCTATCTATCTATCTATCATTCTGACTATCTTAAATTGTTCTTTCTATCTATCTATCTATCTATCTATCTATCTATCTATCTATCTATCTAAAACTGTTCCCATCTATCTATCTATCTATCTATCTATCTATCTATCTATCTATCTATCTATCTATCTATCTATCTATCTATCTATCTAAAACTGTTCTCATCTATCTACTTATCTATCTATCTATTTATCTTTCTCTTAAACTGTCCCTTTCTATCTATCTATCTATCTATCTATCTATCTATAACAGTGTGTTTATTATCTATCTATCTATATATTTACCTCTCTATCTATATCATTCTGTTCATTATCTATCTATCTATCTAAAACTGTTATCATCTATCTATCTATCTATCTATCTATCTATATATCTAAAACTGTTCACATCTATCTATCTATGTATGTATCTATCTAACTATCTCTCTTAAACTGTTCTGATCTATCTATCTATCTATCTAAAACTGTTCTCATCTATCTATATATCTATCTATCTATCTATCTATCTATCTATTTATCTTTATCTTAAACTGTTCCTATCTATCTATCTATCTATCTCTTAAACTGTTCCCATCTATCTATCTATCTATCTATCTATCTATCTAACTATATTTCTATCTAAATCTCTTCTCATCTATCTATCTATCTATCTATCTATTTCTAAAATTGTTCCTATCTATCTATCTATCTATGTATCTATCTATCTATCTATTTATTTCTAAAACTGTTCCTATCTATCTATCTATCTAACTATATTTCTATCTAAATCTCTTCTCATCTATCTATCTATCTATCTATCTATCTATCTCTAAAACTGTTCCTATCTATCTATCTATCTATCTCTAAAACTGTTCCTATCTATCTATCTATCTATCTATCTATCTATCTATCTAACTATCATTCTAAAACTGTTCACATCTATCTATCTATCTATCTATCTATCTATCTATCTATCTATCTATCTAAAACTGTTCTCATCTATCTATCTATCTATCTAAAACTGTTCAGATCTATCTATCTTTATCTTAAACTATTCCTATCATTCTATCTATCTATCTATCTATCTATCTATCTATATATCTATCTATCTATCTATCTATCTCTTAAACTGTTCCCAGCTATCTATCTATCTATCTATCTATCTATCTATCTATCTATATTTCTATCTAAATCTCTTCTCATCTATCTATCTATCTATTTCTAAAACTGTTCCTATCTATCTATCTATCTATCTATCTATCTATCTATCTCTCTATCTCTCTATCTATCTATCTAACTATATTTCTATCGAAATCTCTTTTCATCTATCTATATATATATCTATCTATTTCTAAAACTGTTCCTATCTATCTGTCTATCTATCTATCTAACTATCAATCTAAAACTGTTCACATCTATCTATCTATCTATCTATCTATCTAAAACTGTTCTCATCTATCACTCTATCTATCTATCTATCTATCTATCTATCTAAAACTCTTCAGATATATCTATCTATTTATCTATCCATCTATCTATCTAAAACTGTTCTCATCTATCTATCTATCTATCTATCTAAAACTGTTCACATATATCTATCTATCTATCTATCTATCTATCAGTATCAGTCTGTTCATTAGCTATCTATCTATCTATCTATCTATCTTTCTCTCTCTCTCTATCTATCTATCTATCTATCAAAAACTGTTCTGATCTATCTATCTATCTATAACAGTGTGTTCATTATCTATCTATCTATATATCTACCTATCAATCTATATCATTCTGTTTATTATCTATCTATATATCTTTCTATCTATCTGTATCAGTCTGTTCATTATCCTTTCTATCTATCTATCTATCTATCTATCTATCTATCTATCTATCTATCTATCTATCATTCTGACTATCTTAAATTGTTCTTTCTATCTATCTATCTATCTAAAACTGTTCCCATCTATCTATCTATCTATCTATCTATCTATCTAAAACTGTTCACATCTATCTATCTATCTATCTATCTATCTATCTATCTATCTATCTATCTATCTATCAATCTATCTATCTATCTATCAATCTAAAACTGCTCTCATCTATCTATCTATCTATCTATCTATCTATCAGTATCAGCCTGTTCATTAGCTATCTATCTATCTATCTATCTTTCTCTCTCTCTCTCTCTCTATCTATCTATTTATCAAAAACTCTTCTGATCTATCTATCTATCTATCTATCTATCTATCTATCTATAACAGTGTGTTCATTATCTATCTATCTATATATCTACCTATCTATCTATATCATTCTGTTTATTATCTATCTATATATCTTTCTATCTATCTGTATCAGTCTGTTCATTATCCTTTCTATCTATCTATCTATCTATCTATCTATCTATCATTCTGACTATCTTAAATTGTTCTTTCTATCTATCTATATATCTATCTATCTATCTATCTATCTAAAACTGTTCCCATCTATCTATCTATCTAAAACTGTTCACATCTATCTATCTATCTATCTATCTATCTATCTATCTATCTATCTATCTATCTATCTATCTATCTATGTATCTATCTATCTATCTCTCTTAAACTGTTCTGATCTATCTATCTATCTATCTATCTAAAACTGTTCTCATCTATCTATCTATCTATCTATCTATCTTTATCTTAAACTATTCCTATCTATCTATCTATCTATCGATCTATCTATCTATCTATCTATCTATCTATCTATCTATCTATCTATCTATCTCTTAAACTGTTCCCAGCTATCTATCTATCTATCTATCTATCTATCTATCTATATTTCTAGCTAAATCTCTTCTCATCTATCTATCTGTCTATCTATCTATCTATTTCTAAAACTGTTCCTATCTATCTATCTATCTATCTATCTATCTATCTATCTATCTATCAGTCTATCTACGTATCTATCTTTCTCTAAAACTGTTCCTCTCTATCTATCTATCTATCTATCTATCTATCTAAATATATTTCTATCGAAATCTCTTTTCATCTATCTATATATATATCTATCTATCTCTAAAACTGTTCCTATCTATCTGTCTATCTATCTCTGAAACTGTTCTTATCTATCTATCTATCTATCTATCTAACTATCAATCTAAAACTGTTCACATCTATCTATCTATCTATCTATCTATCTAAAACTGTTCTCATCTATCACTCTATCTATCTATCTATCTATCTATCTAAAACTCTTCAGATATATCTATCTCTCTATCTATCTATCTAAAACTGTTCTCATCTATCTATCTATCTATCTATCTATCTATCTAAAACTGTTCACATCTATTTATCTATCTATCTATCTATCTATCAGTATCAGTCTGTTCATTAGCTATCTATCTATCTATCTATCTATCTTTCTCTCTTTCTCTATCTATCTAACTATTTATCAAAAACTGTTCTGATCTATCTATCTATCTATAACAGTGTGTTCATTATCTATCTATCTATATATCTACCTATCAATCTATATCATTCTGTTTATTATCTATCTATATATCTTTCTATCTATCTGTATCAGTCTGTTCATTATCCTTTCTATCTATCTATCTATCTATCTATCTATCTATCTATCTATCTATCTATCTAAAACTGTTCCCATCTATCTATCTATCTAAAACTGTTCACATCTATCTATCTATCTATCTATCTATCTATCTATCTATCTATCTATCTAAAACTGTTCTCATCTATCTATATATCTATCTATCTATTTATCTTTCTCTTAAACTGTCCCTTTCTATCTATCTATCTATCTATCTATCTATAACAGTGTGTTTATTATCTATCTATCTATATATTTACCTATCTATCTATATCATTCTGTTTATTATCTATCTATATATCTAAAACTGTTCTCATCTATCTATCTATCTATCTATCTATCTATCTATCTATCTATATATCTATATATCTAAAACTGTTCACATCTATCTATCTATCTATCTATCTATCTATCTATCTATGTATCTATCTATCTATCTCTCTTAAACTGTTCTGATCTATCTATCTATCTATCTCTCTATCTAAAACTGTTCTCATCTATCTATATATCTATATATCTATCTATCTATTTATCTTTATCTTAAACTGTTCCTATCTATCTATCTATCTCTTAAACTGTTCCCATCTATCTATCTATCTATCTATCTATCTATTTCTAAAACTGTTCCTATCTATCTATCTATCTATCTATGTATCTATCTATCTCTAAAACTGTTCCGATCTATCTATCTATCTATCTAACTATATTTCTATCTAAATCTCTTCTCATCTATCTATTTATCTATCTATCTATCTATCTCTAAAACTGTTCCTATCTATCTATCTATCTATCTATCTATCTATCTATCTCTAAAACTGTTCCTATCTCTCTCTCTATCTATCTATCTATCTATCTATCTATCTATCTATCTAACTTTCTCTCTCTCTCTCTCTATCTATCTATTTATCAAAAACTGTTCTGATCTATCTATATATCTATCTATCTATAACAGTGTGTTCATTATCTATCTATCTATCTATCTAAAACTGTTCTCATCTATCACTCTATCTATCTATCTATCTATCTATCTAAAACTCTTCAGATATATCTATCTATCTATCTATCTAAAACTGTTCTCATCTATCTATCTATCTATCTAAAACTGTTCACATGTATTTCTCTATCTATCTATCTATCTATCAGTATCAGTCTGTTCATTAGCTATCTATCTATCTATCTATCTATCTATCTTTCTCTCTTTCTCTATCTATCTAACTATTTATCAAAAACTGTTCTGATCTATCTATCTATCTATAACAGTGTGTTCATTATCTATCTATCTATATATCTACCTATCAATCTATATCATTCTGTTTATTATCTATCTATATATCTTTCTATCTATCTGTATCAGTCTGTTCATTATCCTTTCTATCTATCTATCTATCTATCTATCTATCTATCTATCTAAAACTGTTCCCATCTATCTATCTATCTAAAACTGTTCACATCTATCTATCTATCTATCTATCTATCTATCTAAAACTGTTCTCATCTATCTATATATCTATCTATCTATTTATCTTTCTCTTAAACTGTCCCTTTCTATCTATCTATCTATCTATCTATAACAGTGTGTTTATTATCTATCTATCTATATATTTACCTATCTATCTATATCATTCTGTTTATTATCTATCTATATATCTAAAACTGTTCTCATCTATCTATCTATCTATCTATCTATCTATATATCTATATATCTAAAACTGTTCACATCTATCTATCTATCTATCTCTCTATCTATCTATGTATCTATCTATCTATCTCTCTTAAACTGTTCTGATCTATCTATCTATCTATCTCTCTATCTAAAATTGTTCTCATCTATCTATATATCTATATATCTATCTATCTATTTATCTTTATCTTAAACTGTTCCTATCTATCTATCTATCTATCTCTTAAACTGTTCCCATCTATCTATCTATCTATCTATCTATCTATTTCTAAAACTGTTCCTATCTATCTATCTATGTATCTATCTATCTCTAAAACTGTTCCGATCTATCTATCTATCTATCTAACTATATTTCTATCTAAATCTCTTCTTATCTATCTATTTATCTATCTATCTATCTATCTCTAAAACTGTTCCTATCTATCTATCTATCTATCTATCTATCTATCTATCTATCTATCTCTAAAACTGTTCCTATCTCTCTCTCTATCTATCTATCTATCTATCTATCTATCTATCTAACTTTCTCTCTCTCTCTCTCTATCTATCTATTTATCAAAAACTGTTCTGATCTATCTATATATCTATCTATCTATAACAGTGTGTTCATTATCTATCTATCTATCTATCTAAAACTGTTCTCATCTATCACTCTATCTATCTATCTATCTATCTATCTATCTAAAACTCTTCAGATATATCTATCTATCTATCTATCTAAAACTGTTCTCATCTATCTATCTATCTATCTAAAACTGTTCACATGTATTTATCTATCTATCTATCTATCAGTATCAGTCTGTTCATTAGCTATCTATCTATCTATCTATCTATCTATCTATCTATCTATCTTTCTCTCTTTCTCTATCTATCTATCTATTTATCAAAAACTGTTCTGATCTATCTATCTATCTATAACAGTGTGTTCATTATCTATCTATCTATATATCTACCTATCAATCTATATCATTCTGTTTATTATCTATCTATATATCTTTCTATCTATCTGTATCAGTATGTTCATTATCCTTTCTATCTATCTATCTATCTATCATTCTGACTATCTTAAATTGTTCTTTCTATCTATCTATCTATCTAACTATCTATCTATCTATCTATCTATCTATCTATCTATCTATCTATCTATCTAAAACTGTTCCCATCTATCTATCTATCTAAAACTGTTCACATCTATCTATCTATCTATCTATCTATCTATCTATGTAAAACTGTTCTCATCTATCTATATATCTATCTATCTATTTATCTTTCTCTTAAACTGTCCCTTTCTATTTATCTATCTATCTATCTATAACAGTGTGTTTATTATCTATCTATCTATATATTTACCTATCTATCTATATCATTCTGTTTATTATCTATCTATATATCTAAAACTGTTCTCATCTATCTATCTATCTATCTATCTATATATCTGTATATCTAAAACTGTTCACATCTATCTATCTATCTATCTATCTATGTATCTATCTATCTATCTCTCTTAAACTGTTCTGATCTATCTATCTATCTATCTATCTAAAACTGTTCTCATCTATCTATATATCTATCTATCTATCTATTTATCTTTATCTTAAACTGTTCCTATCTATCTATCTATCTCTTAAACTGTTCCCATCTATCTATCTATCTATCTATCTATCTATCTATCTATCTATCTATCTATCTATCTATTTCTAAAACTGTTCCTATCTATCTATCTATCTATGTATCTATCTATCTCTAAAACTGTTCCTATCTATCTATCTATCTATCTAACTATATTTCTATCTAAATCTCTTCTCATCTATCTATCTATCTATCTATCTATCTATCTATCTCTAAAACTGTTCCTATCTATCTATCTATCTATCTATCTATCTATCTCTAAAACTGTTCCTATCTATCTATCTATCTATCTATCTATCTATCTAACTATCAATCTAAAACTGTTCACATCTATCTATCTATCTATCTATCTATCTATCTAAAACTGTTCTCATCTATCTATCTATCTATCTATCTAAAACTCTTCAGATATATCTATCTATCTATCTATCTATCTAAAACTGTTCTCATCTATCTATCTGAAACTGTTCTCATCTATCAATCCATCTATCTATCTATCAATCTAAAACTGCTCTAATCTATCTATCTATCTATCTATCTATCAGTATCAGTCTGTTCATTAGCTATCTATCTATCTATCTATCTATCTATCTAACTTTCTCTCTCTCTCTCTCTATCTATCTATTTATCAAAAACTGTTCTGATCTATCTATATATCTATCTATCTATAACAGTGTGTTCATTATCTATCTATCTATATATCTACCTATCTATCTATATCATTCTGTTTAATATCTATCTATATATCTTTCTATCTATCTGTATCTGTCTGTTCATTATCCTTTCTATCTATCTATCTATCTATCTATCTATGTATCTATCTAAAACTGTTCTCATCTATCAATCCATCTATCTATCTATCAATCTAAAACTGCTCTCATCTATCTATCTATCTATCTCTCTATCTATCTATCTATCAGTATCAGTCTGTTCATTAGCTATCTATCTATCTATCTAACTTTCTCTCTCTCTCTCTATCTATCTATTTATCAAAAACTGTTCTGATCTATCTATATATCTATCTATCTATAACAGTGTGTTCATTATCTATCTATCTATATATCTACCTATCTATATCATTCTGTTTAATATGTATCTATATATCTTTCTATCTATCTGTATCTGTCTGTTCATTATCCTTTCTATCTATCTATCTATCTATCTATCATTCTGACTATCTTAAATTGTTCTTTCTATCTATCCATCTATCTATCTATCTATCTATCTAAAAGTGTTCTCATCTATCTATATATCTATCTATCTATTTATCTTTCTCTTAAACTGTCCCTTTCTATCTATCTATCTATCTATCTATCTATCTATCTATCTATCTATCTATCTATAACAGGGTGTTTATTATCTATCTATCTATATATTTACCTATCTATCTATATCATTCTGTTTATTATCTATCTATATATCTTTCTATCTATCTGTGTCAGTCTGTTCATTATCCTTTCTATCTATCTATCTATCTATCTATCTATCATTCTGACTATCTTAAATTGTTCTTTCTATCTATCTATCTATCTATCTATCTATCTATCTATCTATCTATCTATCTATCTATCTATCTAAAACTGTTCCCATCTATCTATCTATCTATCTATCTATCTATCTATCTATCTATCTATCTAAAACTGTTCTCATCTATCTACATATCTATCTATCTATTTATCTTTCTCTTAAACTGTCCCTTTCTATCTATCTATCTATCTATCTATCTATCTATAACAGTGTGTTTATTATCTATCTATCTATATATTTACCTCTCTATCTATATCATTCTGTTCATTATCTATCTATCTATCTAAAACTGTTATCATCTATCTATCTATCTATCTATCTATCTATATATCTAAAACTGTTCACATCTATCTATCTATCTATGTATGTATCTATCTAACTATCTCTCTTAAACTGTTCTGATCTATCTATCTATCTATCTAAAACTGTTCTCATCTATCTATATATCTATCTATCTATCTATCTATCTATCTATTTATCTTTATCTTAAACTGTTCCTATCTATCTATCTATCTATCTCTTAAACTGTTCCCATCTATCTATCTATCTATCTATCTATCTATCTAACTATATTTCTATCTAAATCTCTTCTCATCTATCTATCTATCTATCTATCTATTTCTAAAATTGTTCCTATCTATCTATCTATGTATCTATCTATCTATCTATTTATTTCTAAAACTGTTCCTATCTATCTATCTATCTATCTAACTATATTTCTATCTAAATCTCTTCTCATCTATCTATCTATCTATCTATCTATCTCTAAAACTGTTCCTATCTATCTATCTATCTATCTCTAAAACTGTTCCTATCTATCTATCTATCTATCTATCTATCTATCTAACTATCATTCTAAAACTGTTCACATCTATCTATCTATCTATCTATCTATCTATCTATCTAAAACTGTTCTCATCTATCTATCTATCTATCTAAAACTGTTCAGATCTATCTATCTTTATCTTAAACTATTCCTATCATTCTATCTATCTATCTATCTATCTATCTATCTATCTATATATCTATCTATCTATCTATCTATCTCTTAAACTGTTCCCAGCTATCTATCTATCTATCTATCTATCTATCTATCTATATTTCTATCTAAATCTCTTCTCATCTATCTATCTATCTATTTCTAAAACTGTTCCTATCTATCTATCTATCTATCTATCTATCTCTCTATCTCTCTATCTATCTATCTAACTATATTTCTATCGAAATCTCTTTTCATCTATCTATATATATATCTATCTATTTCTAAAACTGTTCCTATCTATCTGTCTATCTATCTATCTAACTATCAATCTAAAACTGTTCACATCTATCTATCTATCTATCTATCTATCTAAAACTGTTCTCATCTATCACTCTATCTATCTATCTATCTATCTAAAACTCTTCAGATATATCTATCTATTTATCTATCCATCTATCTATCTAAAACTGTTCTCATCTATCTATCTATCTATCTATCTAAAACTGTTCACATATATCTATCTATCTATCTATCTATCTATCAGTATCAGTCTGTTCATTAGCTATCTATCTATCTATCTATCTTTCTCTCTCTCTCTATCTATCTATCTATCTATCAAAAACTGTTCTGATCTATCTATCTATCTATAACAGTGTGTTCATTATCTATCTATCTATATATCTACCTATCAATCTATATCATTCTGTTTATTATCTATCTATATATCTTTCTATCTATCTGTATCAGTCTGTTCATTATCCTTTCTATCTATCTATCTATCTATCTATCTATCTATCTATCTATCTATCATTCTGACTATCTTAAATTGTTCTTTCTATCTATCTATCTATCTAAAACTGTTCCCATCTATCTATCTATCTATCTATCTATCTATCTAAAACTGTTCACATCTATCTATCTATCTATCTATCTATCTATCTATCTATCTATCTATCTATCTATCTATCTATCTATCTATCTATCTATCTAAAACTGTTCTCATCTATCTATATATCTATCTATCTATCTATTTATCTTTCTCTTAAACTGTCCCTTTCTATCTATCTATCTATAACAGTGTGTTTATTATCTATCTCTATATATTTACCTATCTATCTATATCATTCTGTTTATTATCTATCTATCTATCTAAAACTGTTCTCATCTATCTATCTATCTATCTATCTATCTAAAACCGTTCTCATCTATCTATCTATCTATCTATCTAAAACTCTTCAGATATATCTATCTATCTATCTATCTATCTATCTATCTAAAACTGTTCTCATCTATCTATCTATATATCTATCTAAAACTGTTCTCATCTATCAATCTATCTATCTATCTATCAATCTAAAACTGCTCTCATCTATCTATCTATCTATCTATCTATCTATCTATCAGTATCAGCCTGTTCATTAGCTATCTATCTATCTATCTATCTTTCTCTCTCTCTCTCTCTCTATCTATCTATTTATCAAAAACTCTTCTGATCTATCTATCTATCTATCTATCTATCTATCTATCTATAACAGTGTGTTCATTATCTATCTATCTATATATCTACCTATCTATCTATATCATTCTGTTTATTATCTATCTATATATCTTTCTATCTATCTGTATCAGTCTGTTCATTATCCTTTCTATCTATCTATCTATCTATCTATCTATCTATCTATCATTCTGACTATCTTAAATTGTTCTTTCTATCTATCTATATATCTATCTATCTATCTATCTATCTAAAACTGTTCCCATCTATCTATCTATCTAAAACTGTTCACATCTATCTATCTATCTATCTATCTATCTATCTATCTATCTATCTATCTATCTCTCTTAAACTGTTCTGATCTATCTATCTATCTATCTATCTATCTAAAACTGTTCTCATCTATCTATCTATCTATCTATCTATCTATCTATCTTTATCTTAAACTATTCCTATCTATCTATCTATCTATCTATCTATCGATCTATCTATCTATCTATCTATCTATCTATCTATCTATCTATCTATCTCTTAAACTGTTCCCAGCTATCTATCTATCTATCTATCTATCTATCTATCTATATTTCTAGCTAAATCTCTTCTCATCTATCTATCTGTCTATCTATCTATCTATTTCTAAAACTGTTCCTATCTATCTATCTATCTATCTATCTATCTATCTATCTATCTATCTATCAGTCTATCTACGTATCTATCTTTCTCTAAAACTGTTCCTCTCTATCTATCTATCTATCTATCTATCTATCTAAATATATTTCTATCGAAATCTCTTTTCATCTATCTATATATATATCTATCTATCTCTAAAACTGTTCCTATCTATCTGTCTATCTATCTCTGAAACTGTTCTTATCTATCTATCTATCTATCTATCTAACTATCAATCTAAAACTGTTCACATCTATCTATCTATCTATCTATCTATCTATCTATCTAAAACTGTTCTCATCTATCACTCTATCTATCTATCTATCTATCTATCTAAAACTCTTCAGATATATCTATCTATCTATCTATCTATCTAAAACTGTTCTCATCTATCTATCTATCTATCTATCTATCTATCTATCTATCTAAAACTGTTCACATCTATTTATCTATCTATCTATCTATCTATCTATCAGTATCAGTCTGTTCATTAGCTATCTATCTATCTATCTATCTATCTTTCTCTCTTTCTCTATCTATCTAACTATTTATCAAAAACTGTTCTGATCTATCTATCTATCTATAAAAGTGTGTTCATTATCTATCTATCTATATATCTACCTATCAATCTATATCATTCTGTTTATTATCTATCTATATATCTTTCTATCTATCTGTATCAGTCTGTTCATTATCCTTTCTATCTATCTATCTATCTATCTATCTATCTATCTAAAACTGTTCCCATCTATCTATCTATCTAAAACTGTTCACATCTATCTATCTATCTATCTATCTATCTATCTATCTATCTATCTATCTAAAACTGTTCTCATCTATCTATATATCTATCTATCTATTTATCTTTCTCTTAAACTGTCCCTTTCTATCTATCTATCTATAACAGTGTGTTTATTATCTATCTATCTATATATTTACCTATCTATCTATATCATTCTGTTTATTATCTATCTATATATCTAAAACTGTTCTCATCTATCTATCTATCTATCTAAAACTCTTCAGATATATCTATCTATCTATCTATCTATCTATCTAAAACTGTTCTCATCTATCTATCTATATATCTATCTAAAACTGTTCTCATCTATCAATCTATCTATCTATCTATCAATCTAAAACTGCTCTCATCTATCTATCTATCTATCTATCTATCTATCTATCAGTATCAGCCTGTTCATTAGCTATCTATCTATCTATCTATCTTTCTCTCTCTCTCTCTCTCTATCTATCTATTTATCAAAAACTCTTCTGATCTATCTATCTATCTATCTATCTATCTATCTATAACAGTGTGTTCATTATCTATCTATCTATATATCTACCTATCTATCTATATCATTCTGTTTATTATCTATCTATATATCTTTCTATCTATCTGTATCAGTCTGTTCATTATCCTTTCTATCTATCTATCTATCTATCTATCTATCTATCATTCTGACTATCTTAAATTGTTCTTTCTATCTATCTATATATCTATCTATCTATCTATCTATCTAAAACTGTTCCCATCTATCTATCTATCTAAAACTGTTCACATCTATCTATCTATCTATCTATCTATCTATCTATCTATCTATCTATCTATCTATCTATCTCTCTTAAACTGTTCTGATCTATCTATCTATCTATCTATCTAAAACTGTTCTCATCTATCTATCTATCTATCTATCTATCTTTATCTTAAACTATTCCTATCTATCTATCTATCTATCTATCGATCTATCTATCTATCTATCTATCTATCTATCTATCTATCTCTTAAACTGTTCCCAGCTATCTATCTATCTATCTATCTATCTATCTATATTTCTAGCTAAATCTCTTCTCATCTATCTATCTGTCTATCTATCTATCTATTTCTAAAACTGTTCCTCTCTATCTATCTATCTATCTATCTATCTATCTATCAGTCTATCTACGTATCTATCTTTCTCTAAAACTGTTCCTCTCTATCTATCTATCTATCTATCTATCTATCTAAATATATTTCTATCGAAATCTCTTTTCATCTATCTATATATATATCTATCTATCTCTAAAACTGTTCCTATCTATCTGTCTATCTATCTCTGAAACTGTTCTTATCTATCTATCTATCTATCTATCTATCTAACTATCAATCTAAAACTGTTCACATCTATCTATCTATCTATCTATCTATCTATCTATCTAAAACTGTTCTCATCTATCACTCTATCTATCTATCTATCTATCTAAAACTCTTCAGATATATCTATCTATCTATCTATCTATCTATCTAAAACTGTTCTCATCTATCTATCTATCTATCTATCTATCTATCTAAAACTGTTCACATCTATTTATCTATCTATCTATCTATCTATCAGTATCAGTCTGTTCATTAGCTATCTATCTATCTATCTATCTATCTTTCTCTCTTTCTCTATCTATCTAACTATTTATCAAAAACTGTTCTGATCTATCTATCTATCTATAAAAGTGTGTTCATTATCTATCTATCTATATATCTACCTATCAATCTATATCATTCTGTTTATTATCTATCTATATATCTTTCTATCTATCTGTATCAGTCTGTTCATTATCCTTTCTATCTATCTATCTATCTATCTATCTATCTATCTATCTAAAACTGTTCCCATCTATCTATCTATCTAAAACTGTTCACATCTATCTATCTATCTATCTATCTATCTATCTATCTATCTATCTATCTAAAACTGTTCTCATCTATCTATATATCTATCTATCTATTTATCTTTCTCTTAAACTGTCCCTTTCTATCTATCTATCTATCTATCTATAACAGTGTGTTTATTATCTATCTATCTATATATTTACCTATCTATCTATATCATTCTGTTTATTATCTATCTATATATCTAAAACTGTTCTCATCTATCTATCTATCTATCTATCTATCTATCTATCTATATATCTATATATCTAAAACTGTTCACATCTATCTATCTATCTATCTATCTATCTATCTATGTATCTATCTATCTATCTCTCTTAAACTGTTCTGATCTATCTATCTATCTATCTCTCTATCTAAAACTGTTCTCATCTATCTATATATCTATCTATCTATCTATCTATTTATCTTTATCTTAAACTGTTCCTATCTATCTATCTATCTCTTAAACTGTTCCCATCTATCTATCTATCTATCTATTTCTAAAACTGTTCCTATCTATCTATCTATCTATCTATGTATCTATCTATCTCTAAAACTGTTCCGATCTATCTATCTATCTATCTAACTATATTTCTATCTAAATCTCTTCTCATCTATCTATCTATCTATCTATCTATCTATCTAACTCTAAATCTGTTCCTATCTATCTATCTATCTATCTATCTATCTATCTCTAAAACTGTTCCTATCTCTCTCTCTATCTATCTATCTATCTATCTATCTATCTATCTATCTATCTAACTTTCTCTCTCTCTCTCTCTATCTATCTATTTATCAAAAACTGTTCTGATCTATCTGTATATCTATCTATCTATAACAGTGTGTTCATTATCTATCTATCTATCTATCTAAAACTGTTCTCATCTATCACTCTATCTATCTATCTATCTATCTATCTAAAACTCTTCAGATATATCTATCTATCTATCTATCTATCTAAAACTGTTCTCATCTATCTATCTATCTATCTAAAACTGTTCACATGTATTTATCTATCTATCTATCTATCTATCAGTATCAGTCTGTTCATTAGCTATCTATCTATCTATCTATCTATCTTTCTCTCTTTCTCTATCTATCTATCTATTTATCAAAAACTGTTCTGATCTATCTATCTATCTATAACAGTGTGTTCATTATCTATCTATCTATATATCTACCTATCAATCTATATCATTCTGTTTATTATCTATCTATATATCTTTCTATCTATCTGTATCAGTATGTTCATTATCCTTTCTATCTATCTATCTATCTATCTATCATTCTGACTATCTTAAATTGTTCTTTCTATCTATCTATCTATCTATCTATCTATCTATCTATCTATCTATCTATCTATCTAAAACTGTTCCCATCTATCTATCTATCTAAAACTGTTCACATCTATCTATCTATCTATCTATCTATCTATCTATCTATCTATCTATCTATCTATCTAAAACTGTTCTCATCTATGTATATATCTATTTATCTTTCTCTTAAACTGTCCCTTTCTATTTATCTATCTATCTATCTATAACAGTGTGTTTATTATCTATCTATCTATATATTTACCTATCTATCTATATCATTCTGTTTATTATCTATCTATATATCTAAAACTGTTCTCATCTATCTATCTATCTATCTATCTATATATCTATATATCTAAAACTGTTCACATCTATCTATCTATCTATCTATCTATCTATCTATGTATCTATCTATCTATCTCTCTTAAACTGTTTTGATCTATCTATCTATCTATCTAAAACTGTTCTCATCTATCTATATATCTATCTATCTATCTATCTATTTATCTTTATCTTAAACTGTTCCTATCTATCTATCTATCTCTTAAACTGTTCCCATCTATCTATCTATCTATCTATCTATCTATCTATCTATCTATTTCTAAAACTGTTCCTATCTATCTATCTATCTATGTATCTATCTATCTCTAAAACTGTTCCTATCTATCTATCTATCTATCTAACTATATTTCTATCTAAATCTCTTCTCATCTATCTATCTATCTATCTATCTATCTATCTATCTATCTATCTATCTCTAAAACTGTTCCTATCTATCTATCTATCTATCTATCTCTAAAACTGTTCCTATCTATCTATCTATCTATCTATCTAACTATCAATCTAAAACTGTTCACATCTATCTATCTATCTATCTATCTATCTATCTAAAACTGTTCTCATCTATCTATCTATCTATCTATCTAAAACTCTTCAGATATATCTATCTATCTATCTATCTATCTAAAACTGTTCTCATCTATCTATCTATCTGAAACTGTTCTCATCTATCAATCCATCTATCTATCTATCAATCTAAAACTGCTCTAATCTATCTATCTATCTATCTATCTATCAGTATCAGTCTGTTCATTAGCTATCTATCTATCTATCTATCTATCTATCTAACTTTCTCTCTCTCTCTCTCTATCTATCTATTTATCAAAAACTGTTCTGATCTATCTATATATCTATCTATCTATAACAGTGTGTTCATTATCTATCTATCTATATATCTACCTATCTATCTATATCATTCTGTTTAATATCTATCTATATATCTTTCTATCTATCTGTATCTGTCTGTTCATTATCCTTTCTATCTATCTATCTATCTATCTATCTATCTATCTATCTAAAACTGTTCTCATCTATCAATCCATCTATCTATCTATCAATCTAAAACTGCTCTCATCTATCTATCTATCTATCTCTCTATCTATCTATCTATCAGTATCAGTCTGTTCATTAGCTATCTATCTATCTATCTAACTTTCTCTCTCTCTCTCTATCTATCTATTTATCAAAAACTGTTCTGATCTATCTATATATCTATCTATCTATAACAGTGTGTTCATTATCTATCTATCTATATATCTACCTATCTATATCATTCTGTTTAATATGTATCTATATATCTTTCTATCTATCTGTATCTGTCTGTTCATTATCCTTTCTATCTATCTATCTATCTATCTATCATTCTGACTATCTTAAATTGTTCTTTCTATCTATCCATCTATCTATCTATCTATCTATCTAAAAGTGTTCTCATCTATCTATATATCTATCTATCTATTTATCTTTCTCTTAAACTGTCCCTTTCTATCTATCTATCTATCTATCTATCTATCTATCTATCTATAACAGTGTGTTTATTATCTATCTATCTATATATTTACCTATCTATCTATATCATTCTGTTTATTATCTATCTATATATCTTTCTATCTATCTGTGTCAGTCTGTTCATTATCCTTTCTATCTATCTATCTATCTATCTATCTATCTATCATTCTGACTATCTTAAATTGTTCTTTCTATCTATCTATCTATCTATCTATCTATCTATCTATCTATCTAAAACTGTTCCCATCTATTTATCTATCTATCTATCTATCTATCTATCTATCTATCTATCTATCTATCTATCTATCTATCTAAAACTGTTCTCATCTATCTATATATCTATCTATCTATTTATCTTTCTCTTAAACTGTCCCTTTCTATCTATCTATCTATCTATCTATCTATCTATCTATAACAGTGTGTTTATTATCTATCTATCTATATATTTACCTCTCTATCTATATCATTCTGTTCATTATCTATCTATCTATCTAAAACTGTTATCATCTATCTATCTATCTATCTATCTATCTATATATCTAAAACTGTTCACATCTATCTATCTATCTATGTATGTATCTATCTAACTATCTCTCTTAAACTGTTCTGATCTATCTATCTATCTATCTATCTAAAACTGTTCTCATCTATCTATATATCTATCTATCTATCTATCTATCTATTTATCTTTATCTTAAACTGTTCCTATCTATCTATCTATCTATCTCTTAAACTGTTCCCATCTATCTATCTATCTATCTATCTATCTATCTATCTATCTATCTAACTATATTTCTATCTAAATCTCTTCTCATCTATCTATCTATCTATCTATCTATTTCTAAAATTGTTCCTATCTATCTATCTATGTATCTATCTATCTATCTATTTATTTCTAAAACTGTTCCTATCTATCTATCTATCTAACTATATTTCTATCTAAATCTCTTCTCATCTATCTATCTATCTATCTATCTCTAAAACTGTTCCTATCTATCTATCTATCTATCTCTAAAACTGTTCCTATCTATCTATCTATCTATCTATCTATCTATCTATCTAACTATCATTCTAAAACTGTTCACATCTATCTATCTATCTATCTATCTATCTATCTAAAACTGTTCTCATCTATCTATCTATCTATCTAAAACTGTTCAGATCTATCTATCTTTCTCTTAAACTGTTCCTATCTATCTATCTATCTATCTATCTATCTAACTATCAATCTAAAACTGTTCACATCTATCTATCTATCTATCTATCTATCTATCTATCTATCTAAAACTGTTCTCATCTATCTATCTATCTATCTATCTATCTATCTATCTCTCTATCAATCTAAAACTGCTCTCATCTATCTATCTATCTATATTTCTCTTAAACTGTTCCTAGATATCTACGTTCAACTTCAAAAGATCATAACTCCTTTCATAATAAACTTTATTAATCGAAATAAGAACCATTAGAATCGACACATTTTTGCCAACGAGAAACAAGTTTATTTATCCCATTAGCATAGAAATCCGGAGTTCTGGAAGCGATGAAGTCATTGAAGGACGATTCGGCATCATCTCGGCTTTTGAAGCATTTTTTCGCGCAGGAGAGGTCCGGTGAATATGGCGGATAAGGCAGAGTCTCGTAGCCCAATTCGTTCAGCTTCTGCAGGGTCAGTTGAGAAACATGCGGGCGAGCGTTGTCATGGAGGAGAATTGGTCCCTCCATATTGACCAATCTCGGGCACATACGTTGGAGCTTCTGGTGCATTTCGTCAATTTGTCGGCAGTACTTCTCCGCCGTAATCGTTTCGCCCGGATTCAAGAAGCTGTGATGGATGAGACCGGCCGCAGACCACCAAACAGTCACCATAACCTTTTTTTGGTGCAATTTCGGCTTCGGCTTCTCCAGCATCCAACCACTGTGCCGAACGTCACTGGTTGTCGTAGAGGATCCACTTCTCATCACACGTCACAATCCGCTCGAGAAATGGGTCGTTTTTGTTGCGCAGAAGGAGCGTAGAAGACACCTCAAAATCTATCTGTACCAGGCTGTGCATGATGCTTTCTATCTATCTATCTATCTATCTATCTATCTATCTATCTATCTATCTATCTATCTATCTATCTTAAATTGTTCTATCTATCTATCTACTATCTATCTATCTATCTAGCAATCTCTTAAACACCTTTGATCTATCTATCTATCTATCTATCTATCTATCTATCTATCTATCTATCTCTTAAACTGTTCCCATCTATCTATCTATCTATCTATCTCTTAAACTGTTCACATCTATCTATCTATCTATCTATCTATCTATCTATCTATCTATCTCTTAAACTGTTCCCATCTATCTATCTATCTATCTATCTATCTATCTATCTATCTATCGATCTATATATCTATCGATCTATCTATCTATCTATCTATCTTAAATTGTTCTATCTATCTATCTACTATCTATCTATCTATCTAGCAATCTCTTAAACACCTATGATCTATCTATCTATCTATCTATCTATCTATCTATCTATCTATCTATCTATCTATCTATCTATCTCTTAAACTGTTCCCATCTATCTATTTATCTATCTATCTATCTCTTAAACTGTTCACATCTATCTATCTATCTATCTATCTATCTATCTATCTATCTCTTAAACTGTTCCCATCTATCTATCTATCTATCTATCTATCTATCTATCTATCTAGCTATCGATCTATATATCTATCGATCTATCTATATATCTATCTATATATCTATCTATCTTAAATTGTTCTATCTATCTATCTACTATCTATCTATCTATCTAGAAATCTCTTAAACACCTATGATCTATCTATCTATCTATCTATCTATCTATCTATCTATCTATGTATCTATCTATCTATCTATCTATCTATCTATCTCTTAAACTGTTCCCATCTATCTATTTATCTATCTATCTATCTCTTAAACTGTTCACATCTATCTATCTATCTATCTATCTATCTATCTCTTAAACTGTTCCCATCTATCTATCTATCTATCTATCTATCGATCTATATATCTATCGATCTATCTATATATCTATCTATATATCTATCTATCTTAAATTGTTCTATCTATCTATCTACTATCTATCTATCTATCTAGAAATCTCTTAAACACCTATGATCTATCTATCTATCTATCTATCTATCTATCTTAAATAGTTCTATCTATCTATCTACTATCTATCTATCTATCCAGCAATCTCTTAAACACCTATGATCTATCTATCTATCTATCTATCTATCTATCTATCTATCTATCTATCTATCTATCTATCTCTTAAACTGTTCCCATCTATCTATCTATTTATCTATCTATCTATCTCTTAAACTGTTCACATCTATCTATCTATCTATCTATCTATCTATCTATCTATCTCTTAAACTGTTCCCATCTATCTATCTATCTATCTATCTATCTATCTATCTATCTATCGATCTATATATCTATCGATCTATCTATCTATCTATCTATATATCTATCTATCTTAAATTGTTCTATCTATCTATCTACTATCTATCTATCTAGCAATCTCTTAAACACCTATGATCTATCTATCTATCTATCTATCTATCTATCTATCTATCTATCTATCTAAAACTGGTCAGATCTATCTATGTCATTATGTTCATTAGCTATCTATCATTGAAACTGTTCCTATCTGTAATAGTGTGTTCATTATCTATCTGTCTATGTATATATCCATCTCTATTAGACATTTCATTATATATCTATTTAAATATCTCTCTGTATCAGTCTCTTCATTAACTATCTATCTATCTATCTATCTATCTATCTATCTATCTATCTATCTATCTATCTATCTATCTGAATATCTGTCTTAGTCTGTTCAGTATCTATCTATCTATCTATCAATCTATCTATCTATCTATCTATCGCTTAAAAAACCTATGTTATATCCATCTATCTATCTATCTATCTATCTATCTAAATATCTGTCTTACTCTGTTCAGTATCGATCTATCTATCTATCAATCTATCTATCTATCTATCTATCTATCTATCTATCGCTTAAAAAAACTATGTTATATCTATCTATCTATCTATCTATCTATCTAAATATCTGTCTTACTCTGTTCAGTATCGATCAATCTATCTTTCTATCTATCTATCAATCTATCTATCTATCTATCTATCTATCTATCTATCTATCGCTTAAAAAAACTATGTTATATCT
>OZ010589.1:25336803-25341803 GCA_963932145.1 Acanthosepion lycidas | reverse complement strand
ATCTATCTATCGATCTGTCTATCTATCTATCTTTAATTGTTATGTCTATCTATCTATTTATCTATCTATCTATCTATCTGTCTGTCTATCTATCTACGTTTAATTGTTTTATCTATCTATCTATCTATCTATCTATCTATCTATCTATCTATCTATCTATCTATCTATCTATCTCTCTATCTATCTAAATATCTGTCTTACTCTGTTCAGTATCTATCTATCTATCTATCTATCTATCTATCTATCAATCTATCTATCTATCTATCTATCTATCTATCGCTTAAAAAACCTATGTTATATCTATCTATCTATCTAAATATCTGTCTTACTCTGTTAAGTATCTATCTATCTATATATCTATCAATCTACCTATCTATCTATCTATCTGTATCAGTCTGTTGAATAACTATCTATCTATCTATCTATCGATCTATCTATCTGTATGTCTGTCTATATATCTATCTTTAATTGTTCTATCTATCTATCTGTCTGTCTATCTATCTATCTTTAATTGTTCTATCTATCTATCTATCTTTAATTGTTCTATCTATTTATCTAACTATCTATCTCTCAATCTGTCTGTCTGTCTGTCTATCTATCTATCTTTAACTGTTCTATCTATCAATCTATCTATCTATCTATCTGTCTATCTTTAATTGTTCTATCTATCTATCTATCGATCTGTCTATCTATCTATCTTTAATTGTTCTGTCTATCTATCTATTTTTCTATCTATCTATCTATCTATCTATCTATCGATCAAACTATCAGTCTGTATGTCTATCTATCTTTAATTGTTCTATCTATCTATCTAGCTAGCTATCTATCTATCTATCTATCTATCTATATCAGAATGTTCATTATGTATCTCTCTATCTATCTATCTATATATCTGTCTGTCTATCTATCTATCTATCTCTCTATCTGTCTCTCTGTCTGTCTATCTATCTATCTTTAATTGTTCTATCTATCTATCTATCTATCTATCTCTCTGTCTGTCTGTCTGTCTATCTATCTATCTTTAATTGTTCTATCTATCTATCAATCTATCTATCTATCTATCTATCAATCTATCTATCTATCTGTCTGTCTGCCTGCCTAACTATCTATCTTTAATTGTTCTACCTATCTATCTATCTATCTATTTATCTATCTTTCTGTCTATCTATCTGTCTGTCTATCTATGTATCTTTAATTGTTCTATCTATTTATCTATCTATCTATCTATCTATCTGTCTGTCTGTCTGTATATCTATCTATTCTTTAATTGTTCTATCTATCTATCTATCTGTCTATCTATCTAACTTATTTGTTCTATCTCTCTATCTATCTATCTATCTATCTATCTATCGATCTATCTATTTGTCTGTCTCTCTATCTATCTATCTTTAATTGTTCTATCTATCTATCTATCTATCTATCAATATATCTCTATCTATCTATCTATCTGTCTGTCTCTCTATCTATCTATCTTCAATTGTTCTATCTATCTATCCATCTATATATCTATCTATCTTAAATCTATCTAACTAAATATCTATCTAAATCTCATCTTATCTGTCTATCTCTCTATGTATCTATCTATCTTTATATTTATCTATCTATCTATCTACCTATCTATATAAAACAGTGATGATCAATCTATCTATCTATCTATAACTCTATCTATCTCTTAAACTGTTCCTATCTATCTATCTATCTATCTATCTATCTATCTATCTATCTATCTATCTATATATCTATCTGTCTGTCTGTCTGTCTGTCTGTCTGTCTATCTTTAATTGTTCTATCTATCTATCTATCTATCTATCTCTCTATCTATCTATATATTTATCTATCTGCCTGTTTGTCTGTCTATCTATCTATCTTTAATTGTTCTATCTATCTATCTATCTATCTATCTATCTATCTATATATATATATATATAAATATATATATATATATATCTGTCATTCTGTCTATCTATCTATCTTCAATTTTCCTATCTATCTATCTATCTATCTATCTATCTATCTCTCTCTCTATCTAACTATCTATTTATCTATCTGTCTGTCTATCTATCTATCTTTAATTGTTCATTCTATCTATCTAGCTATTTATCTATATATATATATATAAATATATATATATATATATATATTTATATATATATATCTGTCTTTCTGTCTATCTATCTATCTTTAATTTTCCTATCTATCTATCTATCTATCTATCTATCTATCAATCTCTCTATCTATCTATCTATCTGTCTGTATATCTATGTATCTTTATTTGTTCTATCTATCTATCTTTAATTGTTCTATCTATCTATCTAACTATCTATCTGTCTGTCTGTCTATCTATCTATCATTTATTGTTCTATCTCTCTATCTATCTTTAATTGTTCTATCTATCTATCTGTCTGTCTGTCTGTCTGTCTATCTATCTATCTATCTATCTGTCTGTCTATCTATCTATCTTTAATTGTTCTATCTATCTATCTATCTATCTATCTGTCTGTCTATCTATCTATCTGTCTGTCTATCTATATTTAATTGTTCTATCTATCTATCTATCTATCTGTCTGTCTATCTACCTTTAATTGTTCTATCTATCTATCTATCTATCTATCTATCTGTCTGTCTATCTATCTTTAATTGTTCTATCTATCTATCTATCTATCTGGCTTTGTGTCTATCTATCTATCTTTAATTGTTCTATCTCTATCTATCTATCTATCTGTCTATCTATCTGTCTGTCTATCTATCTATGTTTAATTGTTCTATCTATCTATCTATCCGTCTGTCTGTCTATCTATCTATCTTTAATTGTTCTATCTATCTATCTATCTGTCTGTCTATCTATCTATCTTTAATTGTTCTATCTATCTATCTATCTATCTATCTATCTATCTATCTATCTGTCTGTCTGTCTATGTATCTTTAATTGTTCTATCTATCTATCTATCTATCTATCTATCTATCTGTCTTTCTGTCTATCTATCTATCTATCTATCTATCTATCTGTCTGTCTATCTATCTATCTTCAATTGTTCTATCTATCTATCTATCCATCTATCTGTCTGTCTGTCTGTATATATATCTATCTTCAATTGTTCTATCTATCTATCTATCTATCTATCTATCTATCTATCTCTCTCTCTATCTATCTATCTGTCTGTCTGTCTGTCTATCTATCTATCTTTAATTGTTCTATCTATCTATCAATCTATCTATCTATCTATCTATCTATCTATCAATCTATCTATCTATCTGTCTGTCTGCCTGCCTAACTATCTATCTTTAATTGTTCTATCTATCTATCTATCTATCTATCTATCTATCTATCAATCTATCTCTATCTATCTATCTATCTGTCTGTCTCTCTATCTATCTATCTTCAATTGTTCTATCTATCTATCCATCTATATATCTATGTATCTTAAATCTATCTAACTAAATATCTATCTAAATCTCATCTTATCTGTCTATCTCTCTATGTATCTATCTATCTTTATATTTATCTATCTATCTATCTATCTATCTATATAAAACAGTGATGATCAATCTATCTATCTATCTATAACTCTATCTATCTCTTAAACTGTTCCTATCTATCTATCTATCTATCTATCTATCTATATATATATCTGTCTGTCTGTCTGTCTGTCTGTCTATCTTTAATTGTTCTATCTATCTATCCATCTATCTATCTCTCTATCTATCTATATATTTATCTATCTGCCTGTTTGTCTGTCTATCTATCTATCTTTAATTGTTCTATCTATCTATCTATCTATCTATCTATCTATCTATATATATATATAAATATATATATATATATCTGTCATTCTGTCTATCTATCTATCTTCAATTTTCCTATCTATCTATCTATCTATCTCTCTCTCTATCTAAATATCTATTTATCTATCTGTCTGTCTATCTATCTATCTTTAATTGTTCATTCTATCTATCTATCTATCTATCTATCTGTCTGTCTGTCTATGTATCTTTAATTGTTCTATCTATCTATCTATCTATCTATCTATCTGTCTTTCTGTCTATCTATCTATCTATCTATCTATCTATCTGTCTGTCTATCTATCTATCTTCAATTGTTCTATCTATCTATCTATCCATCTATCTGTCTGTCTGTCTGTATATATATCTATCTTCAATTGTTCTATCTATCTATCTATCTATCTATCTATCTATCTCTCTCTCTATCTATCTATCTGTCTTTCTGTCCGTCTATCTATCTATCTTTAATTGTTCTATCTATCTATCAATCTATCTATCTATCTATCTATCTATCAATCTATCTATCTATCTGTCTGTCTGCCTGCCTAACTATCTATCTTTAATTGTTCTATCTATCTATCTATCTATCTATCTATCTATCAATCTATCTCTATCTATCTATCTATCTGTCTGTCTCTCTATCTATCTATCTTCAATTGTTCTATCTATCTATCCATCTATATATCTATCTATCTTAAATCTATCTAACTAAATATCTATCTAAATCTCATCTGATCTATCTATCTCTCTATGTATCTATCTATCTTTATATTTATCTATCTATCTATCTATCTATATAAAACAGTGATGATCAATCTATCTATCTATCTATCACTCTATCTATCTCTTAAACTAATCCTATCTATCTATCTATCTATCTATCTATCAATATATCTATCTGTCTGTCTGTCTGTCTGTCTGTCTGTATGTCTATCTTTAATTGTTCTATCTATCTATCTATCTATCTATCTCTCTATCTATCTATATATTTATCTATCTGCCTGTCTGTCTGTCCATCTATCTATCTTTAATTGTTCTATCTATCTATCTATCTATCTATCTATCTATCTATCTATCTATCTATATATATATATATATATATATATATATATAAATATATATATATATATATATCTGTCTTTCTGTCTATCTATCTGTCTTCAATTTTCCTATCTATCTATCTATCTATCTATCTCTCTCTCTATCTAACTATCTATTTA
>OZ010589.1:25324303-25326803 GCA_963932145.1 Acanthosepion lycidas | reverse complement strand
CTGTCTATCTATCTATCTTTAATTGAACTATCTATCTATCTATCTATCTCTCTGTCTGTCTGTCTATCTATCTATCTTTAATTGTTCTGTCTATCTATCTATCTATCTGTCTGTCTGTCTATCTATCGATCTATCTTTAATTTTTCTCTCTATCTATCTATCTATCTATCTGTCTGTCTGTCTATCTATCTTTAATTGTTCTATCTATCTATCTCTCTCTCTCTCTATCTACCTATCTATTTATCTATCTGTCTGTCTATCTATCTATTTTAATTGTTCTCTCTATCTATCTATCTATCTATCTATCTACCTGTCTGTCTATCTATCTATCTTTAATTTTTCTATCTATCTATCTATATATATATATATATATATATATATATATATATATATATATATCTGTCATTCTGTCTATCTATCTATCTTTAATTTTCCTATCTATCTATCTATCTATCTATCTGTCTGACTGTCTATCTATCTATCTTTAATAGTTCTATCTATATATCTATATATATATATCTATCTATCTATCTATCTGTCTGTCTATCGATCTATCTTTACTTTTACTATTTTTCTATCTATCTATCTATGTCTGTCTATCTATCTATTATTGTTCTATCTATCTATCTATCTGTCTGTCTGTGTATCTATCTATCTTTAATAGATCTATCTATCTATCTCTCTATCTATCTGTTTGTCTATCTATCTATCTATCTGCCTCACTGTCTATCTATCTATCTTTAATTGTTCTAACTATCTATCTATCTATCTATCTATCTATCTATCTATCTATCTATCTTTCTGTCTGTCCGTGTGTCTATCTATCTATCTTTAATTGTTCTCTCTACCTATCTATCTATCTTTAATTGTTCTATCTCTCTATCTATCTCTCTCTCTATCTATCTATCTATTTATCTATCTGTCTGTCTGTCTGTCTATCTATCTATCTTTAATTGTTCTATCTATCTATCTATCTATCTATCTATCTGTCTGTCTATCTATCTATCTTTAATTGTTCTATTTATCTATCTATCTATCTATCTATCTATCTATCTATCTATCTATCTATATATATATATATATATATATATATATATATATATCTGACTTTCTGTCCCTCTATCTATCTTTAATTTTCCTATCTATCTATCTATCTATCTATCTATCTATCTATCTATCTATCTATCTGTCTGTCTGTCTCTCTATCTATGTATCTTTATATGTTCTATCTATCTATCAATCTATCTATCTATCAATCTATCAATCTATCTGTCTATCTCTCTGTCTATAATTGTTCATTCTATCTATCTATCTATCTATCTATCTATCTCTCTATCTATCTATCTATTTATCTATCTGTCTGTCTGTCTGTCTATCAATCTATCTTTAATTTTTCTATCTATCTATCTATCTATCTGTCTGTCTATCTATCTATCTTTAATTGTTCTATCTATCTATCTATCTATCTATCTGTCTGTCTGTCTATCTATCTATCTTTAATAGTTCTATCTATCTATCTATCTATCTATTTATCAATCTATATATATATATATATATATATATATATATATCTGTCTTTCTGTCTATCTATCTATCTTTAATTTTCCTATCTATCTATCTATCTATCAATCTATCTATCTATCTATCTATCTATCTATCTATCTGTCTGTCTGTCTGTCTATCTATGTATTTTTACTTGTTCTATCTATCTATCTTTAATTGTTCTATCTATCTATCTATCTATCTATCTATCTATCTATCTGTCTGCCTGTCTATCTATCTTTAATTGTTCTATCTATCTATCTATCTATCTATCTATCTGTCTGTCTGTCTATCTATCTTTAAATGTTCTATCTATCTATCTATCTATCTATCTGTCTATCTGTCTCTCTGTCTATCTATCTATCTTTAATTGTTCTCTCTACCTATCTATCTATCTTTAATTGTTCTATCTCTCTATCTATCTCTCTCTCTATCTATCTATCTATTTATCTATCTATCTATCTATCTATCTATCTATCTGTCTGCCTGTCTATCTATCTTTAATTGTTCTATCTATCTATCTTTCTATCTATTAGTCTGTCTATCTATCTATCTTTAATTGTTCTATTTATCTATCTTTCTATCTATCTATCTATCTATCTATCTATCTATATATATATATATATATATATATATATATATATATATATATATATGACTTTCTGTCTATCTATCTATCTTTAATTTTCCTATCTATCTATCTATCTATCTATCTATCTATCTATCTATCTATCTATCTGTCTGTCTGTCTGTCTATCTATCTATCTATCTGTCTATCTCCCTGTCTGTCTGTATATCTATATATCTTTAATTGTTCTATCTATCTAACTTTCTGTCTGTCTGTGTGTCTATCTATCTATCTTTAATTGTTCTATCTATCTATCAATCTATCTATCTATCAATCTATCTATCTATCTATCTGTCTATCTCTCTGTCTTTAATTGTTCATTCTATCTAT
>OZ010589.1:25296803-25299303 GCA_963932145.1 Acanthosepion lycidas | reverse complement strand
TGTACTCAGAATAAATATCGCTCTTCGCTATGGTATCATACCAACATATTTTATTTAGTTTCTTGTAAATAGCTTACCATATATTATAAATACATATTGGCGTTTAGATTTTAAATTGTTCTTTTATCCCTCCCTCCCTCCACAGAAAAAAATAGTATATATGGGGACTAGTTAGAACTTCATAGAGATTCCGATGTATTATGGTGGGCGTAGGAAGAATGGTAAGTAATAATGTTTTGCTTTGGGGTAAGAAATATTGTGTTTTTTTCGGATCAGTGATTGTGGCTAGTTAGGTTTCATTATAAGAAAGAAAAAGACCAGCCTATCCGCCTCCCCTTTTGGCCTTGTGACATAATTTTTATTTTATTACAAAATAAATATCACTATTCACTATGCTACATAGACTTTTTTTAAAAAAATTCAAGCGCTGTGCTAGACTGGTGACTAGATCTCATCAATTTACAGTTGAGTTGGCGAGATATAGCCGTAAATTCTATGCCAACAGTTTTTTTTCTCATACTTCTCGCTTGTGAAATCCTCTTCCGGTTCCATATTTAACAACCAACTCTAACCTGCAAAAAATAAAGAATGTAAATCACTATCTACCGTCCTCTTGATTACTCTTTTCTCTTCCCGCTCTTCCTAATTCTTCCACAACCTGTAACCTCCTTGTGTCTTAGTGGCTTTACTACCTTGCAGTGATATCTTCGGGTCGACATAGCAATTAATTACGTTATTCATTCATATCGCGACTATTAAGCTCTCCTTTAACGTAACGCTCTACCGCGAATGGCCCCCGGGCCTTGTGAAGGGGGAATATTACTGTAACACACACACACACACACACACACACACACACACACACACACATATATATATATATATATATATATATATATATATATATATATATATATTTCCAAGCCTCCTCACTGAGACGAGATGTGCCAGCTATACGTTTTTGGAACCATAATGTTGCGAGCTATACGTTTTTTATTCTATACAAAATAGGCATTTAAAATTCATATAAACTGGATTTGGCATTAAATAACCCACAGTGGTTGATATGCCATAAAACCCAAACAAACAAACAAACATGAGACGAGATGTGACACAACGGCGGGTTTCATATGGAGAACCGGAACGAGACAGGCATAAAAATCCCCGCTCAACTATCCGTTGCGCTGGCCTCGGTGGCGACCACTGACACCCACTTTCTAGTGCAACGAGAAGGTGCAGCTTCGGGTAGCTGTTCTTCAGGGCCGGGCACCTCAAAGTATTATTTTCCTCAGCTGCGTCTATGTCCGCACACAACTGAGATGCATTCTGCCCGAAGACAAAGACGCAATTAAAAGATGATAATCCTTTCATAGCATGGGCCGCGGAACGAAGAATATTTGTTTCTTTAGAAAACGATATCGTAAATAGTGTTTACCTTCCTCGTTAATCTCATGGAATATCTGAACACTCCTCCCCCAAATTAAATTCTGAATACCTCTGGCGTGGCGTTTCTAAGTTTAATCAATATTTGTGTGAATTACTAATAGTTTGATTTGTTTACTGTAAAGGTCATTAAGTCTATAATTTTATTTGGGTGTTCGGGGGGCATGTGGTGTAACGAGGAAGACAGTCGAATTCCAGTTGAGTTTATTGCATTGTCTCGCGCAAAATTACTCTTGGGACGTGAGGGTAACAACTCCATGCGTGTTATGGAAACCACGGTAGCACTCACTAACGTGTTGTTCAGGGAGTCTACGAGACTTTAGAGCTGTTGTTTCATACTCCTTAGCGAGTGTACGGAACTTGAAAACTCTGGCTCCACACTGTTCAGGGAGTTTACGAGACTTGAGGGCTCTTGTCCCATACTCTTCAGGGAGTCTACGGAACTTGAAAACTGTGGCTCCAGACTGTTCAGGGAGTTTACGAGACTTGAGGGCTCCTGTCCCATACTCTTCAGGGAGTCTACGGAACTTGAAACTTTGCCTCCATACTGTTCAGGGAGTTTACGAGACTTGAGGGATCCTGTCCCATACTCCTTAGGGAGTCTACGGAACTTGAAACTTAGCCTCCAGACTGTTCAGGGAGTTTACGAGACTTGAGGGCTCCTGTCCCATGCTCTTCAGGGAGTCTACGGAACTTGAAAACTGTGGCTCCAGACTGTTCAGGGAGTTTACGAGACTTGAGGGCTCCTGTCGCATACTCTTCAGGGAGTCTACGGAACTTGAAACTTGGCCTCCACACTGTTCAGGGAGTTTACGAGACTTGAGGGCTCCTGACGCATACTCTTCAGGGAGTCTACGGAACTTGAAACTTGGCCTCCACACTGTTCAGAGAGTTTACGAGACTTGAGGGCTCCTGTCCCATACTCTTCAGAGAGTCTACGCAACTTGAAAACTGTGGCTCTACACTGTTTATGGAGTCTACGAGACCTGAGAGCTATTACCGCATACTTCTCAGGGAGTCTATAGGACCTGAGTTCTGTGGTCCATACACCTTAGGG
>OZ010589.1:25264303-25291803 GCA_963932145.1 Acanthosepion lycidas | reverse complement strand
ACATTGAGTGGGGAGTAGTTAAAAGAATAATGGCAAGGTGAAAAATAACTTGTGACATGAATGTTCAACTTTGCCGAAGAAAGTTTTTTTTTGTTCCATACAAAAACATTAAAATACGGATTCATATTTTGTAGAACATTTAAAAGCACGTTTGTTATAATAACACAGGATGAATAGGCCCGCCGCTTCATCAGCTGTTGCTGCTATGGTTACCGTAGTAAGTATGATTTTACGAGGTGGATTTCTTAGTCTCATACCCAACTGGTTTTGAGTCCAGAGCTTCCCTTCTCCCTAGAGTTGTTGCTAACCAGAGATCAGGTATTAAAACTAAGCACGGGTGGGGAAGATGATATGGATGCCTACCTTTTCTACCTATACTGGTGCAAAAACGAATGCAATGGCCTCGGTTAGAATTTGAACCCGGCAATTACCAATTGTAATTTTCTACGCAAATAACCACTGCGCCATGTACATACACCACGTTTATTCGTTCTTGCGTGGTTGACATTTTTCTATATATGGAGTTGGCCAAAATATTCGTTCGGTTTATTAAGTAAATTTTCTATTTAATAATCGAACTACCTTTTTAGCGAACACAGTACAATAAATAACTTTATATGCAAGGCAAAAAAAAAAATTATATATATATTTATCCTTACCTTGACCCGAAAATAAACACATCGGAATAAGGATTTGAAATATGATATTTATATAATATCAATTTGATACATATCGGTCACTTAGATTTGGCTTATATGGAAAGAAATAGGAGATCACCACCCTCTTTGGGATGAGGCTGTACTAATAGACAGAGAACCTCACTGGAAAATACGAAAGCATAAGGAATCAATGTATATCCTAGACCACAAAAATCTCCTAAGCCGGTCACTTATAGACACGAATACAATATGGGAGCCAGTAATACAAAGTGCTAGACAATAAACAATAATAACAACAAATTGTAATATGAGCTCTGGAAAAAAAGTTTATAAGTCCCAAAAATTCATACACTGATGCCCTCAAGCACAGTGAATAAAGGCGTTCGTTGCAGTAATCCAGTGACTTGAGCCAAACAGTTGTGAGTTCGATACCTGGCCACAGCAGAGGTGAACAAAAAACTTGAGGGTCGAGTTACAAAATGCATGGCACGTGGAACTAGAACAATATACCCTGGTGGACGACATAAAGACCTCGTTTCGAGATTCCAATCACCTGAAGAAGGTCGGAGCGTAAACGGTCGAAACGTCGTGAATATGACAACTGTCCAAACATTGTAAATAGTTAAATACATGTTTTCCTGCTTATTTAGAAAATATTGATTAGTCTTGTTTATTTATTTTTAATCAGGCGTTAAATTTTTCAATGTTTCAAAAAAAGGTTTTCTGACAAATATATCAAGTTTTAGTTTATTTGTTTGTTAATAGAAATGTCGCTATTCTAATAAATGTTCTTAAATTCAGAATTATTAAAAAGACCTCCTTGGGTGCAATTAAATATTTTGTGACTTTAAGCTGGTAAAAAAATAATCAAAAAAATAAAAGCAATGCATTAAAATTTATCATTTCAGTAGTTTTTGATTAATGTATGGTATATTTCTAATATGGCGTTAAAAATAAAGTTATTCGTTCTACTTAGTTTCATAAAAGCGTACATGATAGAAAAATATAAGCGAACGACCTTTTTAGCCAACCCAATACAATACACAATTTTATGGGAAATGCTAAAGAAAAGAATTGTGAGCTTGAAATAATTCTTCCGAAATCATTATAAAACTAAATAAAAATCTCGAAATATGGATTTTAAATGGTTGCTTGAGCAATGTAATGACAAAAGTACACAGGTGTAGGCTTTAAGAAAAGCATTTTTCAACTGAGAATACAAAGTTCGCGTATAGTGTCCTTTTATAGTCCCAGTAAACAGAAATAGCTCTCTCAAAGAGGAGAGTAACAAAACAAGAGGAGACTACTCTTGATTATTCATAACAAGTAATTTTTTTTATGTTTCTAAATGTATCGTTTTTCATTTAATGTCTCTGTATAGTAATGTGTGAGAGTCAATGTCTAAAGAAAATATTTAACAGTTCACAGTAACTGTGGTTCATTTTCTTGTCATAGCGATTGCCTTCTAATACACCGACATCTCAACAAATACACAGAATCATTTATTTAACCTTTCCCTTGTATAATTTAATACGAGTGAAGTATAAGATATTCGCGCAGTATATGATTGATTGATGTTTTTTTTTAGGGCCTATCAAACTTTTGAACTTTATTTAAAGCCAGAAAATATTTTTAGATTAAGGGAATATATCGAAAACGACGGGAATTTGAATTCGTAGAGAAGAGTTTCAATTCCGAGACGTTACCCATTGCATCAACCGCACAACCAAGTTTACAGTACCTAATACTCCCAAGTGGTCACCCATCTAGGTACTGACCGGTGATTGTACCAGAACCAGTATTTCAATGTAGGGTTAGGGTCAGCCTAACCCCTAGGTTAAGGTTAGGTTTGGGGTTAGGCAGAAAAAGAAAAACAATATGGTTTAGCACAGCTTTCTGTAAATTGTCTAATGTAGATATTGGCAGATATTTTCTAAATTTAATCGACAAATATTTTAATTACAACAACCCTCTACAAAATATTTTCAATTAAAAAAAACTCTAACAATTAGTTATTGCTGCACTAACAACATACATAATATTATTAACTCACATCCCACCGAAATATTAAAAACATTTTATGACAGAAACGCACCAGAAAACAAGCCCTCTTGTAGTTGTAGAAGCGGAATCAACTGCCCAGTAGGATGTATATATAATTCGGAAAATATGATATACCAAGCTACCATTTGTCCAAAAGAAAATATTAATGATAAAAATTATACATCGGGATATCCGCTGGGAATTGGAAACAGAGAATCAACAATCAGCGGCATTCCTTCTGCAATAATTATTTAAGACACCAAATTGCCCTATCTAAGAATTATTGGAAACTTAAAGATAGTGGCTTACAAACTTACAACAACTTCCGCGTCAGATTCAATCTATATATACAAGATTATATTCATTAAATATAAAAATGCTGACGAAATATTGAATCAAAGAAATTAACTTATTTTCAAATGTAGACATGAGCAAATTTAAAATTCCCCAAAACATTGTCTTTGGGGATATACACTTGAAGTGTTATTTGTTTTATATGGGTACAAACATATGTGTGTAAGGGTACTCATATGTACGTATGTATATTCATATTGCTTGTTATACAGTTTTATATATAGGTTTGTTGATATATTTCATTATTTATGTGATTGTCTTACTGATGCCTACATCATTTATAATTTTTAATGTTTTATTTAATAATTTATATTTTATGAGTTGATATTTTTATATTTTACTATTATTAATAGTATTATATTTTTGTCATTATCAGTTTTTATATTCTAAATTTGTTCTTTATAATTATCTAAATTTCATCTATTTATTTAATTTGTTTTATTGTTTTATTTATGTTGGATATTATTATTATTATTAGTAGTAGTAGTATTAGTATTATTATTATTAGTAGTAGTAGTAGTAGTAGTAGCATCAGCTTAAAGTTATGATAATCATATTATATGATAATGATTACCATCTAAAATGTCCTGACTTTATTAGACAAATTGTTGTTTGTTTGTTTTTTTGGATTTTGTGGCATATCAACCACTGTGGGTCATTCAATGCCAAATCCAGTTTATATGAATTTTAAATGCCTATTTTGTATGGAATAAAAAACGCATAGCTGGCAACATTATGGTTTCAAAAACGCATAGCTGGCAACATTGTTTCAAAAACGGATAGCTGGCAACATTATTGTTTCAAAAACGTACAGCTGGAATAATTTTTTTTTCCAAAAAATGTATAGCTGGCAACATTATGGTTTCAAAAACGTACAGCTGGCAACATTATTGTTTCAAAAGCGCATAGCTGGCAACATTATTGTTTCAAAAACGCATAGCTGACAACATTGTTTCAAAAACGTATAGCTGGCAACATTATTTTTAACAAAAAAAGTATAGCTGATATTATTTTTTACAAAAAAACGTATAGCTGCCAACATTATTGTTTCAAAAAAGTATAGTTGGCAACATTATTGTTTCAAAAAAGTATAGCTGGCAACATTATTGTTTCAAAAACGCATAGCTGGCAACATTATTGTTTCAAAAACGTATAGCTGGCAACATTATTATTTCAAAAACATATAGCTGGCATTATTATTTTTCCGAAAACATTATCTGAGGCCTTGTTGTTGGATGTACTTTATCGCCGTACCCAGGACGCGGATGTAGTTTATCGTCATACCCAGGACATACAAATTGTAGTAACTCATTTACTACGACAACATCTTCCTTCTCTTACCCTGGATATTAACTTGTTAAGCCCTTTTAAGAAAATTTTTTTTAGGTTTAGTCTATTTATTTTTGCTATGGGATCATCATTTATTCCTTCTTTGTTTCCTTTCTTCTTCTTTTTTCGCCCTCTTCTTTCCCTCTCTTCCCACACTCATTGTCTCACTTATTCTGTCTTCGTATAATTTCTAATTTCTTTATATTTGTAGATTTTCTTTTTTTTCTTTCTTTCTTTTTGTTATTATTACTGCTTTTCTCTTTTCTTTTTCCTTTTTTCCTTTCTCCCTCTCTCTCTCTCTCTCTCTCCCTCGCTTCCCTTCTTATCTCGCTATGTTTGTCTGGATGGATTAATTCCATTTCTTAAAACTTTTGGTCTGAAGAGATGAATGTAACATCTCTCTCTCTCTCTCTCTCTCTATATATATATATATATATATATATATAGATAGATAGATAGATAGAGAGAGAGAGAGAGAGAGGGAGGGAGGGAGAGAGATATGATGATATATATATATATATATATATATATATATATCATTATATATATATAATATATATATAAAAAATGTAAAAGTGAACATAGAAGTCAACACTTAGAGGCGACAGTATGTTTCATGCTAGACGCAATCGTCAGGCGGCCAGACGATTGCGTCTAGCATGAAACAGACTGTCGCCTCTAAGTGTTGACTTCTATGTTCACTTTTATATTTACACACGCTCTATCTCTGATATTGAGCACTTTATCCCATAAATATAGCCCATCTTAAGACTATATTTCTTCAAATATATATATATATATATATATATATATATAAGTGAACATAGTCAGCATTTAAAGGCGACAGTCTGTTTCATACTAGATGCAATCGTCAAGCCACGAGTGATGCTATATGGTATATAGCCGAGAAAAATAACAGCACTCGTCGCCTGAAGATTACATCGACATATGTATCTCTGATATTGAGCACTTTATTCCATAAATGTACCACATTTTAAGACTATATTTCTTCATATATATATATATATATAATTATTTATTTAAAAAATTTATAACATAAATATGTTATAAAATCAGTACAAATATATATATATATATATATATATATATATCTGGATATATATATATATATATATATATATATATATATATATATATATATATATATAATTTTGTAACTATAGATGTGACCCGATGAACCAGGAAAAATATATTTTGGGGGGAAATAAATTATAGTCATGGAATCTTAAGGTTGTCACTCTCATAATTAATTAATTAATATTTTCTCCGCTGTTACATTGATCTCTCTGGATCACCACGTCTCTGGAATTATCCACACAGATTACCAAAACCCTCATTATCTTATATATATATATATATATATATATATATATATATATATATATATATATATATATATATATATATATATATATCATTGTATATTGGAAAGTTCTCAATCCATGCATGTAAGAATTCCAAATAAAATCACATGTTTAGCCATTTTGTCAGATTTTTGGAACTGATCGGCTGGAGATCATTTTAGTAGAACTCTCGTACATTCAGGCGTGTATGATGTATTTGTTTTTAATCTTTCTGCAATATATTTTTACGCTTTTCACTCGTTCTTTGCTACGAGTAATATTGCTTATTGCGTTCATCTCGACGCCTGAATAGGTCAGCCCATTGACCCATTCTGAACCCCACGATCTAATTCTGCGGCCGGTGTAAGGAAAATGACCTTTTTATTTCCGGTTAATAACCTGTTTGGACCGAAATCCATGACAACGAGTTGCCTTCGAAATAACCCCATCCTCAACAGAATGAGACTCAATCGCTCTTTTCTTGCACGGCTTATTTGTCTCTTACTGAAAACGCATATATCTCTACTGAATTATTATTATTATTATTATTATTTTTAATAATAATAATAATAATAATAATAATAATAATAATAATAATAATAATAATAATAATATCTTTTGCTTTCTCTTTAGTGCGATCTCTTATCGGATCATTTCCTGAGACCTGGAGTAAGGCAGGTTCGAGAATATATGTATTCTGTGTGCATAGATTCAGATGTTAAGTCAGATTTAACATGTATTAGGTTGGTGCAAAAATAATGACGTAATAATGTCGTTTTTTGACCTATTTTTTAACGTCAAAAAACGACATTATTACGTTATTATTTTTGCACCAACCTAATACATTTATTATATTTTCTTTATATTGATAATGCCTTCCTGATTTGGCGGGCAGTTTTCCACCATGGAATGTTTTCGATTTTTTTCTCAATAGAGGCTGCCAGAGATAGTGTTAATATTTATAATTCCCTTTTTTTTTTTATCTTACTAAGAGATACAATTATTTATGGTATAGCAGCTAATTTAAGGTGCCACCTTTTCTCAATTTCAACATCATATGTTGAGAATGCATTTTTCTATTTGTTGTCTTAAATCGTGATGTTTAGTTTATAAACATTTATATGAATGGCAAAGTCATCAAACATAGAAGATTCGGCGTCATATGTTTCAAGAGGTGGTTCGTACCATTCACCTGCATTTTGGTAATTATAAAAATTGACATATCATCCAATGAATAAACCAGCAAATATTGTCCTATTGTTCTTTTGATATCAGCATCGGATAAATTATTATTAATATGATTTTATTGCAGTTGTGTGATGCAATCAATATGCAAACTATATGTAATGATGGAAAGACCGATCCTTGGTTTAATAGAAAGTATTTGTCATAATATACTCCATATATATATATATATATATATATATATATATATATATATATTTATTAAGGAAGCAATTTTTCAATAATATATGTTTCATTAAATAATATAGACAAGTTTTGTCTATTTTAAGTAAGTTCCTTTCATATTCCTTCATCACATTATCATTATCATGTGTGATGTCACGAGTTGCGATGCGATTTTCACTTCCGCATCTCGTATACACGGGTTTGTCTTTGCTTTGGAATTTTTCATGCAGCAAGGGCGGACTATCATTGTTGTTTCGTCCGTGTGTTGTTTGATATATTGAAATTGTCATCTTTGATAAAGGCTTATGTAAGCCGAAACCTTGATCGGATTTAAACATGTATCAATATGGTGTTTTCCTTTCGTCTTTCAACGATAATGTGATTAAGCTTATCAGACAATATGAAAGGAACTTATTTAAAATAAATAGACAAAACGCTTCTATATTATTTAATGCATTAATATATATATATATATATATATATATATGTATTATATATATATTTAATGCATTAATACATATATATATATATTATATATAAACATGCATTAATATATATATATATATATATATATATATATATATATATATATATATATATATATATATATATTCACTTGTATGGGTACCACTATCACTGATATTGACCACGTTTCACTAGGTACTGCACGTATAAAATATAATATAATCTCTCCCTCTCTCTCTTCCTCTCTCTGTCTCTATCTCTCTATATATATGTATATATATCGATATATATATGGAGAGAGAGAGACAAAAAAACGAGACACTACAGTTTAAAAGTTTGAGACCACCCTTGATAATTATTTAAAATTGGCCCCCAAATTAGTTGTTTTGTACTTTGAAAAAAAGAAAATTATTATACATAGTTAAAAAAATTGACACATGATTTTTTATTAGAAATTTTATTATGACAAAAAGAAAAAAAATTATGATTAAAATTTTGCTCTCTTCAGAATATCCTCCTTTAGTCTTGATAACTGCAGCGCAAAATTTTGGCATTCGCTGCAAAAGTATCTCAAAGTATAAGTTTGATAATTGATTGCATTCTTTTGTCACTGACTCTAAGACCTATTTTTCTTTGTTCATCCCATGCTAATTCTGGAGGTGGCTTCAAATATATATATATATATATATATATATATATATATATATATATATAAATCGTGTGTATTTAGGCAGTATTTTTCATTAATGTATCTTTCACTAAATAATATAGACAAGTTTTGTCTATTTATTTTATGTAAATTCTTTTCATAACGTCTGATAAGCTTAATAACATTGTCATTAAACGAAGAAAGAAAATCACAATATTGATACATATTTATTAATCCTATCTAAACTTTCGGCTTACATTAGCCATTATCAAAGATGACAATTACATTACAATATATTAAAAAATACACGGGCAAAAACAATAATGATAGTCTGTTTTTGTTGAATGAAAGATTTCCAAGCAACGATAAACTCGTGTATACAAGACCCGGAAGCGAAAATCGCACCGCAGCTCGTGACGTCACACATGACCACGCGAGAGTGAAAACGAGAAGTATTAAGTATAGGAAGCCATTGGTATAAACCAATCGCTCCTGTTATCAATTATAGGCATTTAAGAATATTTGTGGAGATTTCGCACTTTATTTTGTTCAGATTAGGTTTCAACTGTTTTATGTATATAGCTTCAAGAAATTTTATTTTTTGTTTATTGTTTTCATGTTTAAGTATAGTTGTGTTTTCAACGAGGATTTTTCCGGAATTGTGTATGCGTCCAGGCATGTTGTTTTAAATGCCTAAAAATGTTAGAGTTATCATTCAAATGTAGAGTCAAGCGTCGTGAAAGCGAGTTTGTGGTGTGACCAACATAAATATTATTTAATCCATTGGAGATACAAACTCCCAAAGGGCACTTGAATTTGTAAACTACGTTGAATTTTGCAATTCGCAAACGGGGAGTCGGAAGAATCATTGCGAATAATTGAGTTGAATATACTAGATTTAGTGCAGTATATGATTAACCTAATTTTTCTGCTAGGATCTCTTGTAGATATATTAGTATTTACTAATTTTTTTAGTATATTTTCATCTTGTTTATAATTATTATGCATTTGACTACGATATAGGAGTTTAATATGTTTGGGATTAGTTGAAGCAATAATATGTTCTGTTTGCTTAGTATTGAAACTTTTAAGAAAGCATCTTATTTCTTCATCAACTATATACTTTCATATATAACATATACAACGTAATTGTTTATTCTTTATTTTATGCTTTTGATAATGAGTGTTGAAAAAATTGCAATTAAAGCTTACTGTGCAAAAAAAAAAAGACAAAAAAAATTAATGATATCGAAATACCCAGGTACTTCCAAATGATGACACCATCCTCAAAGATAAACCAAGGTCATAGAGACCTGTGGTGGAAGAATGAGTCACAGATGATCATGCTGTGAACGCTGGTATTTATGCTGAAGAATTGTAGCTAGTATATGATAATTTGAAAGCTCCAGCTATCCGGCACTGATAAATCGAAAACGCATACTCTTACAGCAGGGCAATACCCCAGCATAGACTGCCAGTGTAACCAAGCACAAACTTCGGGCACTTGAAGGACTGAAAATGATGCCTCAACCTGCCTACACTTCAGATCTTGCCTCGTTAAATTACAATATTTTCTGTACTATGGCTCATTTCCTGCCCGGATGGTGGTTCAACAATATAGTTTGAAAATGGGGGCAGGGAATTTTTTACCGCTAAACCAGACAAATTTTATAAGCGTGGAATTTAAGCTTCTGTCATAATGATGGCAGAAAGCAATAGAATATTATAGAAAATATTTTGATCATTAAATGCTTTTCGTAAGTAATATGTTTGAATTATTAATTAAATTTTGAAAGACGAAAACAGATTTGACTCAACCTAGTATATATCAATAGAAGGACAATTTAAAATGCATATAAAATGCGTATACAATAATAATAACTTCGTTTTCTGCTACTTTCAACTTCTGTGATTCGGTAAAAAATAGACGATACACACATATTTAAACATAGATTGTAGTATTTAAAAAAATAGGTATTGAATCCAAGGCTGGGTAAGCTGCTAAGAAATTGGGTTCACTGTGCCGGGCGAGACAATTTTCTCTCCGGAATCTATCTTGCATAACTATAAGCCTACCATTCGTCCATGCTTAGAATATTGCTGCCATATACGGTCCAGTGCTCCTGCTATTTATCTGGAGTTCCTTGATAAGATCCGAGAAGAATCAGCAATATTACTGGTCCTGATCTGGCGACTCAGCTTCTGTCACTTGCTCACCGTCGTGAGGTTACCTCTTTGTGATTTATTTTATAAATACGGTCATTGTAATTGTTTGGATGATCTCTTCGCTATGGTACCTAGACTTTATGAATTTTAGTACATTACTAATGGCGTCAAGATCTCATCAATTTACATTTGAGCTGGCTAGATGAAGCCAGAACTTCTATGCTAAAAGTTTATTATCCCGCATTTCTCGCTTGTGGATCTCCCTCTCGGCTTCATGCTTTCAACCAACTTTAATCTGCCAAAATTTAAATGCAATGTCAAACACTATCTATTGTTCGCCTAATTCCTCTTTTCTCCTCATAATAAATGTTCTGTCCGTAATTCCTCCAGACCCTATAATCCTTTGCGTGTTAACTGCTGTGCTACCTTCGGGTGTACTGATAAAAAAAATGGCATAAGCATAAAATTAAACTTCTGGCACAACGATGGCAACAGACAATTGCATATGATGGGAGATATTTTAATGAATAAACCTTTTCTTCTGTAATTTGTTTGAACTAGTAATTAAAACTTGAAATACAAAACTCTCAACTCAGCCTATTATATATATATATATATATATATATATATATATATATATATATATATATATATATATATATATATATATATATATATTAAATGGTGGCACTCACTTGGCAAACCCTTGGTTAGTTTGACTTGTAGTAGAACAAATCGGTACCAAAGGAAAAATGAGGAATAAAAAAAGAACCAAAGACATTAAACTAAAGCTTAAACAATCGTTCAGAGTTCAAGCTCAATATATATATATATATATATATATATATATATATATATATATATATATATATATATATCAACAGAAAGACTATTTTAAAGTACATACAAAATAGTTTATTAACTTCGTCTTTATCAATAATTTTGATCATTTTTGGATCATAGATTATGTTTATAGAAGAATTAATAGCAATAGAAAAAGTTGATAGATTTTTAAAATCGACTACCTGAACAGTAATTTAATTGAGAACTAATTATCAAATATATAAAGTGAAGCATACTTCGATAAAAAAAATATCAGTAGATTGCCCTTGTACTGGAAGTCAATAAACAAAATTCTGT
The DNA here is from genome assembly GCA_963932145.1 of Acanthosepion lycidas. Taxonomy (NCBI): domain Eukaryota; kingdom Metazoa; phylum Mollusca; class Cephalopoda; order Sepiida; family Sepiidae; genus Acanthosepion; species Acanthosepion lycidas. The sequence continues at coordinate 25,280,224 of OZ010589.1, read as the reverse complement.
TAAAAAAACAAAAACCTAAAAGGTTTTTCTTCCCGAAAAGCTGGAATTTCTAGCGTGGAATGAATTCTCCTCTAGTTGAGAAACCCTAGTCTAAATCACTTTTGGCACTATTTCGCATGTTCCAAATATTACAGGCCACCGCAATCTTCATCTTCCATACTTTTCATAGATCCTGAGCAAAGTGCTTGTATTTTCTAGCTTTTCATTTTCTCGTATTCTCATTTATCAATATCCGTGATATTATTACTAAAATTATTATTTATTATCCGTTTGTCTAATTATATTGGCTTATTTCTTCATTGGAAAAATCGTTGTTTGCTGCAGGTAACAGTCGAATTATCCCAAATTACCAATACTCTTGAACTCTTTTGAAACTTTGAAATCATTAATGGTATTTCTTCCCATACGCATTACTATTCTTATTTTATTTGGTTATTTTTATTTTGTAACTTTACTTCAAGTACGATCTTTCAATTGCTCTAATCAATTTGTCACGAGTGTTCATCAAACAGTTGAACTTTTCTCTTAGATTCATCAAGACTCCATTCTTTCGTTTTTGGTTTCGCACTACGGCATATGAATTCCTACTCATTGCCTTATATCACGAGGTGGAAGTTTTTTTTTTTCTTTTTTTTTTTTTTTTGCAAATGAGTCAGAGGCTACAACAGAGATCCAGTAACTGGAAATCTCAAACACACATACACACACATACACAAGGAAAATACAGTCATAATGAGAGACCCATATATATATATATATATATATATATATATATATATATATATATATATATATATATATATATATATAAATTATAATATACGCAGGTTATAATATCACTACAAAAATTGGAATTTTGTTTCAACACTACTGTCTTATATTCATGTGTGTGTGAGTGTGTGAGTGTGTGAATTCTAGAAACAGGATGAATCAAGCGAATCAAACAACACAAAAGTAAAAAAAAAACTAGTGCCTTTCTTCTTTTTCTCCATATCTCATTGTTCATTATCTTATCACTTGTTCTTTACTTCCTATGGTGGGGGTGGCTACAGGAACGTTTCCCTTGTAAAAGTACGTAGATTAGAGCATTATGAAAGGATTTTTCTCGTTTATTAAAGACTCCCGAAAGACACAATCCTTTAGACGTCAATTATTCTCATAAACAAAGATGTTTACTCAAACACATGCATACACAAAGTATAACGTTTGCAGTAATGATATATATATATATATATATATATATATATATATATATATATATATATATATATATATTATTAGGTTGGTGCAAAAATAATTTCGTTTTCCCATATAGTAACATATGTTAGAAAACGAAATTATTTTTCCACCAACCTAATATATATATGTGTGTGTGAATATATATATATATATAATTAATACAATATGACGTATGAGGGTCAATCGGATCAGTTACTAAGAACTGAGAGTCCAGACATCAGTGCATGACATTTGATTATAATGGTGAAGGCTTTGAGCAGAAACATCCATCCGCACTTTTTGAAGGGCCGAATACAGAGACCTGGTGCACTACGTGCCACAAGGCCCCCAAACGAAACTCCGCAGGTATGGAATTCAGAGTTGTCCTTCTCCTAGACCAGTTGCAATCCAAGGCTATAGATCCCAGTCTCATCCTGCTATTTACGCATAGCTGGAGGGAGTAGAAGAGAATTCATCCTTTTTTCCAGGGTATTACCATATAAGTGAATATAATGGATTCGACTGGAATTCGAACTCGGCACTCCGATTCCTCAATTCAAGCCGCTATCCATTACTCCACCATGCCTATAAATATATATGGTGCAGCATAAATCTGTTACAAAAGTAAAAGGTCATAAAAATTTTTATATCAGCCTACAATTTTAACACAAAGTAAGGATTAATATGCCAAATAACACCAGAAAATTCATTCAATATGAATCCCTTTACCCTTCATTACACAGGAAAGTCATTGTTGGTTGTAATTTCCTTATCCCTTCAATTTAGGCTTAAGAGGTTTAGTATTATGGTGCGGAGACGAACTGACTTCATTCACAAGATATGACAACAAACTAGAGTAAAGCGCGTCGATATCTTGTGATGAGGGATGCTATTTGTTTTTGGTGATGATGCTAGGACAATTGTCTCAGCATCACGACTGTGTTATACGTGTGGGGTATGCCTTGGCCATTTGTTTTGATGGAGTGTTCAGTGTTCATCACCATAACTTGCATTGTACTACGGTTTGAGTGAACCTTCCCAGATGTCCTCAGTGTACACTTAACCTGTTGATCTTCGTATCGAGAAAATTGTTCGAAAATAATTGTTTGAAAACAATTGTTCGTAAAACATTTACTCGAATTGTAAATTGTCTCTTCTTTGTTATCCATCCACAGTGATGTTGAGTTCCATTATCTTTCGATTAGTGAATTTAAGCCTAACTGACAGGAAAAGAAGAAATATGTCCGCTATAAGCACTGATTGAATTAAATATTGTTGCACTTGATATAATTCTGGAATGAACCAGAATCCTGTAAGAAATAATCATTATATAATGCACATCAAAAAAAGACAATTATTCCGTATCGAGAAAATTTCTCGAAGACAAAGGTTCGAAAAACATTTATTTGAATTGTAAATTGTCTGAATTAAAATTAATCCTAAAGACAATTATACTAAATAATAATTATTCGAAATACATATTTTTGAAATACGTATTTGGTCTTGTTTTGAGAGAGTCAATGCTGATTTACCTAGAAATAATAACGACCTTGAAGGATGGCATAGGGTTTTTTTTTGTAGCAAGTGTGAACACAACATTGCACAATATGGAAATTCTTAGACGCTCTTAAAAGAGAACAGTAATTGCAAGAAATTCCTATTGCAAAAATCAGAACAGGTTGCGAAAATATCAAAATCGTCAAGAAATACTGCAACGTAAATGGAAAACATAAAAATTACTGGCATCTTCAGGAGTTGACTATTTGCATGTTGTATCATATAACTTAGTTAAAAGGATTTTTCTTACTAAATTGCTTTAGTAACGATATTTTTATTTCGAATAATTATCGTTTAGTATAATCGTCGTTTCGATTAATTTTAATTCAAACAATTTAGAAATCGAATCATTTTTTTTCGAATGATTTTTCAAACGATTATTTTCGAAAAATGTCCAGTGATATTTACCTCTTGAGACACGAAAACAAGAGGGGACATTCCTCTTTCTGAAATGACTGCCCAACTCAGAACTTATGTCGGTTTCTGGGTTCTGAGTCGAACGACTTGTTGAAAGAACACGATCATTTTGGTGATTTAAACTCTGTTCAACCATGAACAGTTTCTCATTAGTAAGGATGATGTTTTCTAGTGTTGCCATCACGAATCCCTTTCAGCAATTGCTTACTTCTTTAAAGCCTCTACGTCATTGTGGCCAAAGTAAGAATCTGCATCCTTAGCTAATTTTCACATTGAACATCTTGGATTGAACTTAATTTGTTTTAACAAGCCTGGTGCGATGACGTTCTAGCCTCAGTCTATCTTTGATGGAGGAATTCTCGTTGTATTAATGAGATTGTCCTTTTGATAAACATTTCATTGATTCCAAGTTATTTTCCAGTTTGAAAAACTCAGGTAAATTCAGTCCTCTTTCATGTTACTCAAAGATACACGCTCTTTTAAATTCTATAGACATTGTTGCTAGTTAAACACTGAAAAAAAAACCCAAAAAAACAAATCGTATACGTTGTTGGACAAGTAGCAATATAATGATCAAAATGTAGAATTAGAAATTTTGTAGCTGCATTTATTCCGGATCTATCTATCTATCTATCTATCTATCTATCTATCTATCTATCTATCTATCTATCACAGTCTCTTCTTTATCTATCTTCATTATCTGTCACAGTCTGTTGATTATCTGTCTGTCTGTCTATCTATCTATCTATCTATCTATCTATCTATCTAAGTCTACTGATTATCTATCTATCTATCTATCCATCTATATATCTATCTATCCATCTATCTATCTATCTATCTATATATCTATCTATCTATCTATCTAAGTCTACTGATTATCTATCTATCTATCTATCTATCTATCTATCTATCTATCTATCACAGTCTCTTCTTTATCTATCTTCATTATCTGTCACAGTCTGTTGATTATCTGTCTGTCTGTCTGTCTATCTATCTATCTATCTAAGTCTACTGATTATTTATCTATCTATCTATCTATCTATCTATCTAAGTTTTACTGATTATCTATCTATCTATCTATCTATCTATGTCTACTGATTATCTATCTATCTATCTATCTATCACAGTCTCTTCTTTATCTATCTTCATTATCTGTCACAGTCTGTTGATTATCTGTCTGTCTGTCTATCTATCTATCTATCTATCTATCTATCTATCTAAGTCTACTTATTATCTATCTATCTATCTATCTATCTATCTATCTATCTATCTAAGTCTACTGATTATCTATCTATCTATCTATCTATCTATCTATCTATCTATCTATCTATCTATCTATCTATCTATCATTTTCAATCACCATATACCAACAAACAGGCGGACAGACACTCTCTTGAGTCTTGTCATTGGAGGAGATAAGATAATGTAATTTAATCTGATTTATGATTACTACTGAGATCCATCACATACAGTTTTGTATTTCTTTCATTCTAATCTGAGGAAGCCAAACAGGGCAGGCACTCTGTCGAAACGCGTCGTTAACAAATTTTCAACTTTCTCTGATGTTCATCTATATATAATGGACTCTCCTGTCGTTTTCGATGTTGGAGTCTCTTTCAGTTTTTACGTTTATTTTTCGTATGAGACAACAATCGTGCACGGGATTTGCAAACATATCCACACGAAGGGCATACTCAACGGTTGACCGTCATATATATATATATATATATATATATATATATATATATATATATATATATATATATATATATATATATTAGTAAATATGCTTAATAATCATGTCGACAGTACGACTCGGAGTTTCATGGATTTTTTTTTTTACGAATATTAACATGAATGGCAACAACTATTAATATTCTTAAAATCCATAAATAAATACATTTCTCATATATCTATACAAATAACCCAATGTTACTGCACTCGATTAATTTATAACGTGGGTCTATATAATTTCACATTTATAAGTATAACGATTGGTTCCAAAAACATTAGATATATATATTACTTTTATTTTCAACCTTATATCTACACCTTGAGTACTAATTAAATTTAATTGGTATTGTTATGGTTTTTAGGCAAAAAATGAGTTGTAGCCTTTCATATCATGTTTACTTTTAAATATAAATTGAGATATTTTTTTTATAGTTTTTAATTCTTCGCCTTTCGAAGTTAAGAATTTGAATGAAATGGAATATTAATAATTAATTCTAATATTTTAGCCAACAATAATTAAATAAACAAGTTTTAACACACAGTTTTGAATCATCATCACGAAACACGAATTCCATAAGAGTCAGATTGTATTTGCACCTGAAAATTGTAAGAACTGCATGAAACTTAGTGTCGTGCTAACAATGCTGGATATTATGTATATTCACTAATGTATACGTATAGCTCTGTCTCATAACATTGAACACTTTATTTATAACACCTTAGTAAGAAATATATTTATACGTACATGCAAGTATATGTGCGTGTATGTAGATTTTTTTATCATACCTCTCTCTCTCTCTCTCTCTCTCTCTCTCTCTCTCTATATATATATATATATATATATATATATATATATATATATATATGTATATATAAATAAAAAGAAAGAACAGTAAGATATATAATCCGGTGTTCTTATAGATATTTTTATTTTTACAAAATAGTGCTCAATGTAAATTTACAGAGCATTAATATTATAAATTAATTGATTTAAAATATGGTTTTTTCGCGACACAGTGCTAACCATGTTTCAAAATTCGGACCTTCCATTTTTGAAACATGGTTAGAACTGTGTAGCGGAAAAACCATATTTTAAATCGATTAATTTATGATGTATATATATATATATATATATATATATATATATATATATATATCATGTGTGAGTGTGTGTGTGTGTATGTGTATGTGTATGTGTGTATATATATATATGTATATATATATATATATATATATATATATATATATATATATATATATATATATATATATACATACACACAGGCAGTGTGTGTGTGTATGTGTGTGTATATATATATATATATATATATATATATATATATATATATATATACACATACACACACACACTCACACATATATATATATATGTGTGTTTATATACACACACAAACACACACATATATATATATTAGTTTGGTGCAAAAATAATGACGTAATGATATCGTTTTTTGACATTAAAAATAGGTCAAAAAACGACATTATTACGTCATTATTTTTGCACCAACCTAATATATATATATATATATATATATATATATATATATATATATATGATAACGTTACTAAGGATAGTTTAAAGAGGTGTTTATTTTTTCGTATACCTTTGAATGTCCTTACTGCAGTAAAGACTTAAATCTTATGCGTTTTTTTGATATTACTCAAGTGTTGTTCTTTTTACAGAACAAACGGCTTTATTTATAAGTCATTCACTTGTCTTTTCAGTTTTCTTTTAAAAATACCAACGTTCAGCCAGTGACTGTCATTCTATATAAAGTCACTGTCTGTATTCCGCACGCAAATGAATTCGTGAGTGCTGTGCGTGTGTGCATGTGTTTGAAATAGATAGCAAAGAGAAAAACAGAAAGATGAAAAGAGAAAAGACAGCGAGGATGGCGGGGGAAGAAGATAAAAGAATCTAAAGGAAGCTATCCTTGGTAGCGTCTGGGGAGGTCGATGCTATTTTCGCTCTGATTCCGAAATATGCAGTGACACCTTTTGTGGATAAAGAAGAGAAAAAATGTGTCGAGACGCCAGACTGGAGTAGCTAAAATTTCTCGGCCGACAATAAGCCAAAGACATAAAAGGTTACCAAGCAATTAGAGGACGCACATATTCAGCTGGCTGCCTGTTTGCTACAAGATATTTTTCTTTCCTCTCATTCTTTATATATATATATATATATATATATATATATATATATATATATATATATATATATATATATAAATGATCACGAGGCGTGATAAAGTTTAGAAAAGCTTACAACCACCAGATTCCTTTGCGACGTATGCCTCCATCGACGTTTTCCCAAATCTCATTCCTATCATCATTTATCAATAATTTTAAAGTAAAAATATCCAGTTTTATTCTATATAATTCATTTTCTGTTAAAGATTCATTAGAAACAAAGAAAAGTGTACTGATCTATGTGGCAGTGAATTCTGGGCAATCTCCTTACTGATGAAGAAGAGACTTGAAGCAACAAAAACAAAAAAGAGTACTGAACTGTTACGTAATATCAGTCCTCCTATATGGCAGTGAATGCTGGACAATCTCCTCATAGATGAAGAAGAGTTTTGAAGCAACAGAAACGAAGAAAACAGTACTGAACTGTTACGTAATATCAGTCCTCCTATATGGAAGTGAATGCTGGACAATCGCCTCAGAGATGAAGAAGAGACTTGAAGCAACAGAAACAAAGAAAAGTGTACTGAACTGTTACGTAATATCAGTCCTCCTATATGACAGTGAATGCTGAACAATCTCCTCACAGATGCGGAAGCAACTTGAAGCAGCAGAAACAAAGAAAAGTGTACTGAATCTCTGCACGGATGACGAGTAGACCTGTTTTTTTAATAAGATATTGACAGATCTATCAACAGCCTGATGTTTGGTAAATTTAAATAAGATGTACATAACTGCCTCAATTACTTGAGGAATATAACATGAATGGTTTTTATGTATTTTTATTAATTATTTTGTAAACTTAAATTTTTAAGAAAATATTCTATGCAGTCTAATATTTTATTGAATTTTAGTATTATTACTTACGAAAATGTTTGTTGAGGAAATGTTAAAAAATTACCAATACACTTTATATTTACTATTGTTCCCGCTCTGACTTTCTGATAATGTCGTTTATGGACATCCGTAATCTCAAAAATGATGTCCCAGCGATAGCGTCTCGGTTCCTGAGTGAGTTCTTGAATTCTAGCGCAGGCATAGAGGATGTGAACCGCATCCTACTTTGGTACCTTGATCGTGTTTATGACTCCAGTCGCCCATACTGGAGTGAGTCGATGGGACGCGCGGACTTTGTTGATATGGGACTCGACAGATCCGGCAGGGTGTTGCTTTACCTCTTCGTCTTTCATCTCGCTTTCTGATAGCTTGGTAGGCGCTCATCTCCTCTCCAACATGTTGACCGACAACCGAAGGAGGTCAGAATATATGATGGAGCATGCTTAATCAATTATGGACGTTGGCTACTTCTGCGCGTGGGGGTAGCGGGTAACAGATGCATAGACAGTGTAACCCGGATATAAGAGAGACTCGGATATAAGAGAGATTTTCTCTGGTCCTAATTTAGAGCCATACTTACCTAAACAAAATAGACAAAAATCCGGATATAAGAGAGACCCGGATATAAGAGATTTTATCTTGTCCCAAATTAGAGCCATCCTTACCAAACAAAATAGACCAAACCCTGATATAAGAGAGACCCGGATATAAGAGAGATTTTCTCTGGTCCCAAATTAGAGCCATACTTACCTAACCAAAATGGACCAAGCCCGGATATAAGAGAGATCCGGATATAAGAGAAACTCGGATATAAGAGAGATTTTCTCTGGCCCCAAATTAGAGCCATACTTACCTAAACAAAATAGACTAAACCCGGATATAAGAGAGACCCGGATATAAGGGAAATTTTTATCTGGTCTCAATTTAGAACCATACTTGCCTAAACAAAATAAACCAAACCCGGATATAAGAGAAACCCGGATATAAGAGCGATTTTCTCTGGTCCCAAATTAGAGCCATACTTACCTAACCAAAATGGACCAAGCCCGGATATAAGAGAGATCCGGATATAAGAGAAACTCGGATATAAGAGAGATTTTCTCTGGCCCCAAATTAGAGCCATACTTACCTAAACAAAATAGACTAAACCCGGATATGAGAGAGACCCGGATATAAGGGAAATTTTTATCTGGTCTCAATTTAGAACCATACTTGCCTAAACAAAATAAACCAAACCCGGATATAAGAGAAACTCGGATATAAGAGAGATTTTCTCTGGTCCCAAATTAGAGCCATACTTACCTAAACAAAATAGACCAAACCCGGATATAAGAGACTTCTTCTCCGGTCCCGACAACTCTCTCTCTCTTATATCCGGGTTACACTGTAAACACATTTTTACAAAGAAAACATTTAACATTTAAAAAATAATTTAATTCATTTCTGAATGTGTGCTGGATGTTTCAATAAAATCCGACAAGTATTTGATTTTTGCAACAATTTCTAAATCAATGTCTTTTACAGTGGTAAAAGACGTTTAAATTTCACATGCAAATTTATGGGTCCACATTGACGCGAGAAAAAAAAGAAGCAAAACAAACAAAAAAAAAAAATTATAAAAAAAATAAAAATAAAAAAATAAAATTCCCAGGTTTCTTAAAAAGGATGAAAATAATTTTGGAATAATTATGTTTTGTGCCTATTTTTCATCTTGTATCCTCCTCAGAGCGATTTTTTTTTTTTTTTACCTACTTGAATTTTACAAAAAAATCCCTGGATAATATTAAAAAATATTTTTTAATGAAATACATGTTTTATTTCTTGCGATTGAATGGAGGTGTTAATAGCAGACAGAAAACTAGCAAAGGGAAGCGGAGAGAAAGAACTACCAATATAGTATGTATAGTCGTTACAAAGGGGCTGGAGTGGGGTAGTCCAAGACGCGAGCTAGCATCTAGAAACGTCAGAATCAGACATGTGCAAAGGTTTAACCATCGAGGAAATGTTTTAACCAATAACGAATATGTTCGTTTTCTTGTTCAACGGCATATCAACACGTTATGGGTCATTTAAAGCCGAAATTTAAATTTCTTCGAAACATTAGTTATTTCTTTTAAAAAAATGTATTGCTGGTAATATTTTTCTTTTTGGCGGGTATTTCTTATATTTTTACAAAAATGTTTTCGTGGTATTTTTTACTATGCAACTGTATTATTGGTATTTTTACTATAAAATGTATCTTTCTACTTACATAGTGATTTGAATTATTTGTTCATATATGGAGCCATAACATGTGCTACCATCTTGGTTCAGGATGGACCTGGGTACAACAGTAATTAATAGGTGACCTCACACTTCTCAAAACCTCTTGATCAAAGGCCTTGCTGCCGGATGTAGTTTATTATCATATGCAGGACGCAAGAAATTGTTACATCTAAATCCGAATCTATGTTAAGTTAATCCCCGTCTGTGGCAACGAATGCTGGACTATTTCTTGACAGATTTAATGCAAACTTGGAGAATTTAACACGGACGAGACATACTGGAAGCAAGTGTAACAGAGGAAACATCGAGAAACTTATCTATAGAGCTTGAGAAAATAGATGGCAGAACAGGGTCTGTAAATAATACCAAAGGTAGAAACACTGTTTAGAGCTGCAAACGATGGGAAGTTGTGGAGAGAGATCATCATTCACGTCCTGAAGTGAAACGACACATAAAAAAAGATTTTAGAAAATGAAAACTCAATCTTTTTTTTTTTCTATAAGCGTTTTACATCAGCCAAGGCGGGAATGTCACAAGTACACGGGGTGGGGTATGGGGGTTACAGAGAGTGAAAGGAAAAAAAAAACTGAGTACAGGGGGGGGGATTGAGGAAAGGATAGAAAGAAGAACAGGGACCAAGAAGAACGAGGAATCAAGGCGTCAGAAGACGTCGATTGACGTTACATTTAAATTTTTGAAGATTATAGTTGTCAGTGAAGTATGTAAGAGGAAGGGAGTTCCACTGTCGGGAAGTGCGAGAGAAGAAGCTGCTGGAGTAGAAGAAGCGGCTACATTTAACTGTTTCGACGGTAAAGTGGTAGAACCGAGATGTCGACCTAGTACCCTGGTTAGATTCATACAGTTAAAATAGCTCGTCAGAGCAGTTGTCATAACAAATATTTTTAGAAAAGATAATGAAAAAGTGACTGGATGAGCGATGCCATATCACGACTGATCACATGCATATTCGTCTTTGGATTTTAACCTCCACAGTGAGGGCACTTTTTTTCTAACAATTTCTCTCTGCATAAAGCCCAAGAGCCTCTCGAGGTAGAGGGTTACAGAGTAAGTGGCACAGTTTATGAAGATATGTAGTGAATATAACCATAGACTTGAACAGGTTAAGCCTGTAGAGGCTGGGATTGCAGTGGTTTATAGGAAGATGCTCAAATCCAGCAGCTTGTTTCCATGAGCCTTTGCTTTGTGGAATTCCCCGATCGATAGGCATCTGAAGAAGGCTAAGGCATAACAGCCGAAACGCTGTGTCAGTAACAACAAAGATGAGGATATTAGACTGACTGTAAATAATCTAAATACATTATTACTTTTTCTTTGATTGAGTTGATTTTTGGGACTAACATTTTGAATACTGGCACATTTTACATGCATGGTGAAAATACACATGAAAATGAATTTAAGCTAATTGAGTACAAATTAAGTTTATTTTGTTTACTTCAAAGAGAAACCTATGTAAATAATACAGGAGTAGATTGGTTATCCTAAAATGGGCCTACAACAGTAGATCTGGATTGACTGTTTTTAAGGCTTATCAAGAAACCATCACCCTACAATAAACGATTTTCATCGCTAAAGTGTTGTTATTATATTACAGAGTAAAAGAGAAAAAGACTCTAGTGAGGCGAAAGGACAATAAAAGAACAGATTTCAGGGAGACAAAAAAATTGGGGATTGACTTTATGCTGTTTGACGATAATATGAGTTGGACGTAAGGAGAAGTTTGTGGCTTAATTTGCATGTTAGCTCTCTTATTATACATCGAATATAGTTTTATTATCACTAAAACTCAATGTACAATATATAGTGGAGTAATGGATAGCGGTTTGGATTGAGGAATCGGAGAGCCGAGTTCAAATTGGAGTCGAATCCATGCATGAAGAGAATGAGAAGACTTTAGTAAGGAGAATCAAGGAAGAGGTTTCATGAAGACACAAGACACAAGATGAGGATTGACGTTATGCTGATTGACAATAATTTCAGTAGGACACAGGGAGTTGCAGGAAATGAAAGAGGATGACAAGATTTTAGTGGTGAACAAGGACAATAAAAGAACAGGTTTCAGGAAGACAAATTAACTTTATGTTGAAGATTTTGGGTGTCAAGAAAGAACGAAATTGGAAAATGATTCCACAGGTGAGAAATGTAATAAACGAAAGTATCAGAATAGAACTTACAATAATATGTATAAATTATCGCTGTCGAGGTATCAAGGGGAGTTCATTATAAGAACTGACATGAAAATATATATATATATATATATATATATATAGTAAAAACAAACCCTACACGGAAGTAAGAAAATGATTGAACTCGTCATTCACGGTCAGGAATGATAACATTACATACCTTCTTAATGGCCAGATGAGAATTCTGCTCGATATTTTACGAAGTAGTGGATACATACCTTTCCCAAAAGGGATTTGCGCATAGATAAATATAATGAACTGAACTGGAATTGGAACTCGGTTCTTCGATCTCCAATTGCAAGCAGTTATCATATTGTACCCCCACCCGCACACACATGTTTTCTGCATCTGATATTTCGAAAGGGTCAAATGGTTGCTTAGCTTCGGCGATCATGGGAGAACCGGTGTTTCAACATGATACGGTATTAAGCCAATAGGCCTGATATAATCCTGATAAAGCTAGCGCTATTCACAAAACCGACCACACATTTTAATAATTTAGGAAGAATATAGGATTTTTGAACATTGGGAATAAAAGATTAAAACATTTGCGGTTTATGAGTTGAGGATTCTTGCTACTTTCAGAAAGGTTTGCGGATCCAACACGATGCCAAAAACAGATGACCTAAGGGTGAAAAACGGTAAGAATAATGCAAAAGCAAAATAAGAAATTTGAAAAGATTACAAAAGGAAATTAATTCTGGATAAGTTGGTGAAGTCCGCGCACGCAAAACATGCATTTATTGTGCATTTAATATTAGCTAATATAATATAAAAAAAAAAATCCCTGTTGCGCTAAAGCAAAAACTAAATTGATTGTTGCAACCGTGTTAAATTAAAGTAGTTCTTTATTAGAGAATGCCAATAAAGATACACTAAACAATTATTACACACACACACACACACACAAACATATATATATATATATGTATGTGTGTGTGTCCTAGACTTTTCTTTATGGTTTTTGCTTTCCTTCTACATTTTTACAACATTTTTACTTTCTTCACACGTCTTTGTCCAAAAGTGAATACATCTTTTATTCATATTCATTTTTCGCTCTCAGTTTCTCCCTCTCTCTCTGCACACACAGACACACACACAGAAACATACGTACACACACATGGATATATATATATATATATTTGTTCATATATATATATATATATATATATATATATATTTGTTCATATATATATATTTGTATATACATATATCTTTGTTTATATACATATATACATACATACATATATATATATATATATATATATATATATATATATATATATATGCATTTTGTTCCTCGCAGGTAGCACAATTCTGAATTTCATGCGCGATGCAAACCGCAGGTGCGGATTGAAGACTTGATCGTTGTAAAATTTAAATATTGATCTTGATACAATATTGATACGATAGTAAAGCAGTTAATTTAGAAGAAATCAATAAACAATAGTACATGATAAACATCAATATTTAAATTTTTCAAAGGTCAGTTTTCAATCCGCACCTGACGATTACATTGTGCATAGCACTCAAAGTTGTACCAAACGCTTTGAAAAGAAATATAGATTTGTTATTAGAATAAATGTTAGCTCTCTTATTATACATCGAACACAGTTTTATTATCAATAGCAGTCAATGTACAATATATAGTGGAGTAATAGATAACGGCTTGGATTGAGGAATCGGAGAGCCGAGTTCGAATTCCAGTCGAATCCATAACATTCACTTACGTGCTAATGCCCCTGGGAAAGGTGTGAATCCTCTTCTTCTCCCTCTAGCTATGGGTAAATAGCAAGACAGACTAGGTTCTATAGCCTTGGATGGCAACTGGTCTAGGAGAAGGACAACTCTGAATTCAAAACCTGCGGAGGGTCGTTTGGGGACCTTGTGGCACGTAGTGCACCAGGTCTCTGTTTTTGGCCCTGCAAAAAGTGTGGCTGGTCCTGCACGAAACCTTCACCACTATAATCAAATCTCATGTGCTGTCGGTTTACTGGGAACTGATCTGCTTGACCCTCATTCGTCGGGAGAGTCGAGTAGTATATATATATATATATATATATATATATATATATATATATATATATATATATATATATATATATATATATATATATATATATATATATATATATATATATATATATATATATATATATATATATATATATATATATATATATATATATATATATATATATAAAGAGACAGAAAGACAGATAGAAACAGAGGCAGATATCGTGTATGTATAGGAATCTGATAAACTGATAGAATAAAGAACAAGTAGGAAACAGATCTTAATCTAACATTTTATTTTATTAAAGCTTCGTCAGAAATCAAGATAGAAATGATAAAAAATTATAAAAAATCAAGAGACACGGCACAGTGGATAAAGGCGTTGGTTAGATCCAGTGACAGGACCCAAAGAGTGTGAGTTCAATACCCGGTTAAGGCAGTGGAGAACTTTCAGAGGGAAATTAACAAGAGATAACTGATAACTCACATCCATTAAACATGGCACGCGGAACTAGAACAGTCTACCCCAGTGAGCGAAATAAAGGGATCAGTTCGGCAATCTAACCACCTGAAGAAGGCCGGGGCGTACAACGGCCGAAACGTTGTAACAAATATGGCGAGAAAGACGAGGACAATAGTCCGAATAATGTAAATAGTGAAGAGATACAGATTAATGGTATGTTGATTTTGACTATTTCTTATTGATATAAAATAACATAGAATTTATACTAAAAATCAATATACATTTATTTCCTACCGTTCGAATCAGCTCAAACGTAATAATCATCAGGTTTAAATTTATTAATAACATATCCAAAAATTGTGATTCTCCACCCAAAAAATAAAAAAAATACAAATAAAATATATTTACTTCGAGAAATTATTTTATATATTCTTATTCTATTATGTGCCTTGTCCTTTCAGGGTTTATGCAGATACGGATCTCCACAGCTTCCCATCGTTACTTTAAGCATCCTTAATCAATTTACGATCCCTTTGCTGTTTCTGTTTTGCTATTTATTTGCGCAAACAACGTCGGTTCTATTATTCTTCGAGCCCCTCTGTTACTCTTGCGTGTAGAATGTCCGTTTTCCAAAACCTATGCGTTCTATAAATTTGCACTGTCCATTTCTGATTCTATTAGGTTGGTGCAAAAATAATGACGTAATAATGTCGTTTTTTGACGTTAAAAAATACGTCAAAAAACGACATTATTACGTCATTATTTTTGCACCAACCTAATATCTATCTATCTATCTATCTATGTCAGTCTCTTCATATCTATCTGTGTATGTATGTATGTATCTATTTATCAGTAGTTATGTCAATCTCTTAATATCTATCTATCTATCTATCTATCCATATTCATCAGTCTCTTCATATCTATCTATCTATCTATCTATCTATCTATCTATCTATCTGTATCAGTCTGTTCATTATCTATCTATGTATCTATCTATGTATC
>OZ010589.1:25241803-25261803 GCA_963932145.1 Acanthosepion lycidas | reverse complement strand
ATTATAATAATAATTACAATAATAATTATTATAATAATATTAATAATTATAATAATAATATTCATAATAATAATTATAAAAATAATAATAATTATAATAATAATAATTATAATAATAATAATTATAATAATCATAATAATAATCATACTAATAATAATTATAATAATAATAACAATAATAATAATAATAATCATAATAATAATTATATTAATAATAATAATAATAATAATTATTATGATTATTATTATTATTGTTATTATTATTATAATTATTATTATTATTGTTATTATTATTATATTTATTATTATTATGATTATTATTATGATTATTATAATTATATTAATAATAATAATAATAATAATAATAATAATAATAATAATAATAATAATAATAATAATAAAAGCCTTTGATAGTGTTCCACATTCTTGGATCCTTAAGACTTTGGAAATGTACAAAGTCTCCCCTGTGGTATTAAACTTTCTTAAGCACAGCATGGGGATGTGGAACACAAAACTATACCTTAGGCACACCGGGGGCACTGCCATATCCAACCGTCTGAATATCCGACGTGGAATCTTTCAAGGAGACTCCCTGTCACCCCTTCTGTTTTGTTTATCCTTAATCCCTCTTACACATGAACTGAACAACAGTAGCTATGGCTACAAAATAAATAAGAAAATTTTCAATCACCTTTCTATACATGGATGATCTCAAATTCTTTGCCAAAACGACAATGAGTTGAAAGGCCTCCTCAATATTGTAAAATACTTTAGTGACGACATAGGTATGGACTTCGAATTAGATAAATGTGCAAAAGTAACATTCAAGAAAGGTAGAATTGCAGAAACACTCTTAATAGATTTAGATTTTGTCACAAAGATTATGGAATTGGAGCATGAAGAAGCTTATAAGTACCTCGGAATTAGCGAAGGAGATGGCATACAACACCCCCAAATGAAAGAAAAATTAGAAAAGAGTACTACAGGCGTGTACGTCTGATACTAAATACTGAACTAAACTCAAAAAATAGAATATCAGCTATAAACACATTGGCTGTCCCAGTGGTGCATTACAGCTTTAATGTCCTTAACTGGACCATAGCTGAAATTAAGCGAATGGACGCCAAAACGAGAAAGCTTCTCACTTGCTATCGCATGCATCATCCCAAAGCTGATGTTGATCGTCTGTATGTGCCCAGATCCGAAGGAGGCAGAGGATTAGTTCAACTAGAAATGTCCTACAGAACTACAACAATTGGCCTCCAAAAATACTTGGAAACTACAGAAGACTGGATGATGGTATGCGTCAAGGAACATGAAAGTAGTAAGCGTCTTTACTCCGTAATGAAAGAAGCCAACAAATTCAAACTGGAGCTTCAAATGGGCGTAGAGATGCAACTACAGCACAATACACCGGCTGAAACTGCAAAATACTTGAAAAAGACAGCAAAGACGAATGCAACCAACCAGATACAGAAGCGATGGCAAGATAAACCGCTTCATGGTCAATACTCTGCCCGTATCAAACAAGCTGATGTAGACAAAACCCGTACCCATCAGTGGCTACGCAGTGCAGGGTTGAAAGCGGAAACTGAAGGTTTTATCCTTTCTGCGCAGGACCAATGCTTGCTAACTAGGAATTATCAAGCACATATACTAAAATATTGTGTCAGCCCAAAATGCAGATTCTGTGATAAATATCCAGAAACGATTGATCATCTTGTATCAGGTTGCACGATGTTGGCACCCACTGAATATAAAACCCGACATGACAGAGTGGGCCAATATCTGCACTGGAAAATCTGCAACTTCTACGGGAAGGAAACTGAAAGAAACTGGTACCAACACCACCCAGACCCAGTTACGGAGATATGACCTGTTACAATTCTATGGGACTACACAATTCACACTGACAGAACAATCAAGGCCAACCGCCCAGATATTGTTATTAAAGACCACAAACAAAAACGGTGCCTCCTTATTGATATGGCAGTCCCTGCTGACTGCAATGTGTCTTTGAAGATATTCAAAAAGCTGTCAAAATACAAGGACCTTGAAATAGAAGTCTCGAAAATGTGGCATATGGGAACATCAACAATCCCTGTTGTAGTTGGAGCCCTAGGACTGGTTGGAAAAGATTGCAGTAGACTAATTGCAGGGATTCCTGGAAGCCCATGCCTCAAGGAGATACAAAAAATTGTTCTGACAAGTACAGCCCACACTTTACGAAGGGCTCTATCTATGTAATTATTTTTTTTTTGTCAGTGAAAAGTGTCATGATACCATTTCTAACCTTAGGTCCCTGGGTGGGACCCGGAAAGAAATGTGTAAAGGCCAGAAAGGAAAGAAAATAAAAATAATAATAATAATAATAATTATAATAATAATAATTATAATAATAATAATTATTATTATTATAATAATAATAATCATAATAATAATTATATTAATAATAATAATAATAATTATTATAATAATAATAATTTTAATAATAATAATAATTATAATAATAATAATTATAATAATAATAATAATAATAATAATTATAATAATAATTATAATAATAATAATAATTATAATAACAATAATAATAATAATTATAGTAATAATAAGTATAATAATAATAATAATAATAATTATAATAATAATAATCATAATAATAATAATTATAATAATAATAATAATTACAATAATAATAATAATTATAATAATAATAATAATCATAATAATAATTATTATAATAATAATGATAATAATCATAATAATAATTATATTAATAATGATAATAATAATAATATTAATAATAATAATAATAATAATAATAATAATAATATATTTAGTTTGAGAGAATATGCCGACTGCGGAGGTGTTGTCAGTATATGCTGAAGCCTCAGTGGACCGGGCGATTAGCTTTTGGTGAGGTATCTTTCATCTTTCGCTATTCCAATGCGTCTTCAGATTTCTGTGAAGCATTTTCCATCGTCTATTATAATACTTTCCAAACAGTGAAATTCCTGTACTTGTTTGAATTTAAAGTCTTCTATCCGTAGGTCGCATCTTGAAATATCTCCCTGGCTAATGACGGTCATCCATGATTCTTGCTTTGATTCAATTAGCTAGGAGTTTCTATAGTTTCCTATTTGTCTCTGATATCAACAGTGTGTCTTTTTCATATCTTCTGTTTTTAAGATTGTCTCCAGTCATAACGATTGGCGTTAGGACTTCTAATTCTCTTAGGTAAGTATTTAGAAAAATATTTTAAAATGTTTAGCATCAGAGTTTGAAATATATTTTCTCTCAAGTTGAAAAAAGCCATTCCGACTATAAACCAAAATCTTTCACCCTTCATTTCTGTAACTATGGAAGCATTCTATTTTGAGCGTAAGAAAGAACAAAAATAGGAAACTCAGAATGCCTATCGGAAGTACCCCAGGCTAATTTGTATTTCTAAGAGAAGCAGCGAAGGGGGAAAAAAAACGTCGAATTCAAAACTGCACTTGGAATGGCTAATTTAGTAACGTTTTACATCATATTATCTTACAACTGCATTTTTTTTTATTATTTAGGGAAAATATAAATATTAAATGAACAAATCCATGTTTAATTATATTACTGGAGAACGTTTTTGAAAATCGCTTCAAGCAATTTTTCGTAATTGTTTGATTATCGTAGGATAAAATATGTTTCTTTTTACCACGTTGAAAGTCGACTAAATGGCTGTGATGCATGCAAGGAAATCAATAATACAAAAGGATTTTAGCATTCTCTGATTAAGTGCAAATATCTTTTTTTTATCTGTGGAATGGAAAACTAAAAAAAAAATGTTCGCAATATGAAATAAAGTAAAACAAAAAAAAATATCATAGTTATCTTTATTTTATTTTTTATCTTTTCTCGGTTTGCCCACAGTGTCTTGAATAAGATAATATTGGTCGTCTGTGATTGGGATAAATGCGTCTCTTGCGTGTTGAGAATTGGGGTGTATTGTTACAGTTTGTGTTGATTGTAGTCAGTCCACGCCCAGAGCTGTAACCGTAGAATCA
Organism: Acanthosepion lycidas; assembly: GCA_963932145.1. Lineage (NCBI taxonomy): Eukaryota > Metazoa > Mollusca > Cephalopoda > Sepiida > Sepiidae > Acanthosepion > Acanthosepion lycidas. Next base: position 25,257,761 of record OZ010589.1, on the reverse strand, counting down.
AGGGAGATAATCGATGGGCTCTTGTTGAAGGAATTTGCTATGAAAATAGCAGGATGTCAGACAGAGAAAATCGTCAGCAAGTGATATGTTTGCCCCCAACATCTCACAACGTACACACACACAAACACACACACACACACACAAAACTAATAGAAAAAAGGAAAAGGCCGATAACGCGACTTCAAGAATGATTTCTCTCATTTAGCATCACGATATGATTCGTAATTTTTTTTATTCACATGAATATTACTATCTATCTATCTATCTATCTATCTATCTATCTATCTATCTATCTATCTATCTATCTATCTATCTATCTGTATCAGTCTGTTCATTATCTATCTATCTATCTATCTATCTATCAGCATCAGTCTGTTCATTATATATCTATCTATCTATCTATCTGTATCAGTCTGTTCATTATCTATCTATGTATCTATCTGTATCAGTCTGTTCATTATCTATCTATCTATCTATCTATCTATCTATCTGTATCAGTTTATTCATTATCTATCTATCTATCTATCTATCTATCTATCAGTTTCAGTCTGTTCATTATCTATCTATCTATCTATCTATCTATCTATCTATCTATCTATCTATCTGTATCAGTCTGTTCATTATCTATCTATCTATCTATCTATCTATCTATTTATCTATCTATCTAAATAAATAAAATGACAGGAGGAAAAACTATTCTTCGACAATGCGTTTCTTTCATCCTCTTAGGGACTTTATCTGTTGGCAGAGATTTCTTTTGCCAGACCAACTTCTGCCGTAAGCGATAGGTAACAATAAACGAAAGAAGAACTCAAAATTGATAGCTGCATTTATGCTTTACATTAATATTTAAGCATTCCTATTAAAAGTTCGACGATAATTTAGACAATTTGTTGTACGTAGGTCCATACTTTTTGTACAAACAATAATTTTTATTTCATGGGTGACTTTTGCTGGATTTCGCAATTAATTTTGATTATTCCCAAATTTATTACGTCATTATCTTTTTAGTTTTTTGTCTGAACTTGTTAATATTTCAATGACTTTATTTTTTGGTTCTATAATCTCCGCCTAAGATTTTCGAAATTTCCAAAGTTCCCATCACTTAATAACATTAAAATAACTGGTAACACGTTGCCATTTACAAATCAAACCGATCTTTTATATCTGAAATGAAAAAAAAAATGCCTAAAACTATACATTATGCACACACACACACACACACACACACACACACACACACACACACATATATATATATATATATATATATATATATATATATATATATATATATATGCAAATATATATATGTACATGCACTTATATATATATATATATATATATATATTTACATACACATACACTCATATATATATATGTACTCAAACAACCCATATATATAAATAAATATATATATAAATATATATATATATATATATATATATATATATATATATATATATATATATATATATATATATATATATAATTTTTGAACAATAAAAAAATATTAAAAAATTAAAATCTTCAGACACACTGGGTTGTAGATTAATATTCTTTCGTTTTTTTATTATTATTTCATTTAGATTCCTCGACTAGTTTCGGCCAAAATGGCCATCATCAGGAGAAGAAATATTTCTGCTTGCTGCTAGCAGTGAACTACAGAATATATATATATATATATATATATATATATATATATATATATATATATATATATATATATATATATATATATATGTGTATGTATGTATAAGCTGAACAACTTTAGCGTTGTAGAATACAATCTTAGAAGGGAAAAAATGAGAAGAAAGTTTAAATAGAAATTTCTTGAAGTTAAACAAAGAACGAAAACGTAAGCTTATGCAAGAGAAGAAGAAAAGTAGAAAAGAAAGCTTCGAAAATAGTAAAAGGAAAGAGGAAATAACGAGAAGAGAATGACGAGTAAAGAGCTAATTTTGATGCGAATAGTGAGGGTGGGGATTCGGATAACTGGCGCTTCATAGTAAGACGTGGTAATGTAATCCTTATATTACAACGGCAGTGAGCATGCAGCTCTGGAAAAATAAATAAATATTGAAAATATCTATCAGAATGCAACAGATGTTAGAACATTGTAATTAATAAAACATGTTAAAACCACAAGTACCTTCCTTTAATCGTCTAACTTGCACATTTATAAATCTAACATTCATTCGTTTATTGACTATTACTGCCATTTTCTGATTTCGTGCTATATATCGCGAGGTTCCTGACAAAATCCAAAGACGGTTTTAAATTATATCGGCTCTGACTTAGTATCTTGACTGCATTCACTTTCCTACGACGTGACGAGGCTTCACTTTGTCTTTACTATAAAGATTACTCTAAATATTTTTATAAAGTTGTTCTAATCAGCTCTCCTCTTTGGTATCTCAAGCGCATAAATTTAAGCATACGACTAGATTGGCTATTAGGTCTCATCGTTTTATTGCTGAATTAGCTAGATAGAACCGTAAATAAATTATTTTCTCATAATCTCACCTGTGTAAGTCTCTTCCGCTTTATTGCTTTCCTGTCACCTGAAATCTTCAAAATAAATAAATAAATGCAACGTCAATCGTCAATATTTGTCTTCTGAATCCTGTTCTTTTATTTTCATATTGAATCAATTGCTAATTCTACTGCTAGGAAAGTTGGTTCATTCTGTCAAACCATACAAATATTTTGCTGTTGAACTAACTAGATGTAACTTAGATTCTACAATTTATTTACCGTATATACTCGCGTATCTTTCAACTTTTTAAAACCTAATTTTGGAGCTAACTTTAAGAGAGTCGCATCATACACGAGATATAAAATTAGGCCATGTACTGCTGATCTACGCCGTTGACCAAAATATATATTCATTTACTGTAGTGAAATTAGATCCAAAATAAGGTCATAACATACGCAATCCTTGCCAGTGAAACTCACTTGCAATTTTTTGCTTCCTTGCCACCTTCAATCTGAAAAAATTTAAATGCACCGTCAATTACCATCTTCTGTCTTCTCGAATCCTTTGCTAAATCCTCACTTCTCACTAATCTTTTCTCATTCCCCCCCACCCAATCTCAGTAACCCCGTGAGTCTTAATGTCATTATCGACTTGCTTGGATTGAAATAATTAGAAAAATATACAGACAAGTGTAAATCTAATAAAATATCATACAGAAACTGAAGATAAACTGAAAATCAATTCCAAATGACTTAATACGATTACTGTTGATACTTCACAGGATAAATTCTCAAATGACGTTTGAAATAAAGACAAGTAAATGTTTCAAGTAAAAAAAAAACAATCAAAACCTATTGATCTCTGAGCGATAATCTACAAACTAATGATTCCATGTATGTGAACATGTGTTTTTGTTATCCTTACAGAAAAAAAAACGGCACATTGTGGGGAAACTTTTCTAAATACAATATCGTTAAAATGCTCTATCAGTGAAAGTTCAATTGAGTTGACGATTTCTGAGTAATCATTTTTTTAAGTATATATTATCAGACGTAGCTGCCCAAATACGATAGCTCCAGTTCTGTCAGTTACAAAATTGTTTCTCTCCTGCTGTTTGCATTTTCTCTGTCATCTCCCAATATAACTTCTCATATTCTCATGGAATAAGATGTATATCCATTTTTCCAAAGTAGTTTTGTTTCTGATTGAATTCACTTGTGCGTTGTCCGGGTGTCGTTAGATTTCAACATAATTCTGGAGTTTTCAAAAACCAGTTCTCTGGTAATCTTGGAATACACGCTATAATATGGTTCACGTCTCAAAAAATATATTGTATGAATTTTGCATCTTTCAATTTTATTCAGTTTCTTTTATCTGCCCATTAGTGGCCTTATCTTCTGGATGTCCATTGTTTGAGAAGTTCATGAAAAGCCTGCAATTCAAAGTCTAGGAAACAGAAGCCTTTATCATAGACAAGTTTGCTTGCTTTTATCCGACTGTCGTATTAGTTGAATAAGTTCGGTTCATTTTTAGAAACAGGGTTTGCTGATTACTGTTGAACGATTTCATATCAGCCATTATTATTAGAGAGGATCTGTCACGTTGTAGACTGGAGCCATCGTATTGTAGACTGGAGCCATCACTTTGTAGACTGGTGCCAGGTCTTTGTAGAGCGGTGCCAAATCTTTGTAGACTGGAGCCACTACTTTGTATAGCGGAGCCATCAACTGATATTCTACTTACGAAAAATAGTTGTTGATATTAATAGTAAAAGTTGATATAAATCGCCCTAAGTGGGATATATTGTTTGATCGATTTGTTTTTACGACTTAGAAACCCTTTTATAGGCTATTTAAAGCCAAAACATATTTTGGATTGTTGGAGGTTGCTTACAGTACTCGGTGTTCCTTAGCGGTTTCCCATTTAAGTACTCACCAGGATCGACGCTACTTAACTTTGGTGATCGAACGGGAGCCGGTGTTGTTAACATTGTTTAGCCATAAGCAGCCAGGATATAGATTGGATTAGGCTATTTTATAACCCGAGTTAAGGATTAATGCGTAGGCTTAATCATACACGGACTATTATTCTGGATTAAGTTTCTGTCGTACATACATTTCCTCCCGGGATCCAACCAAAGATCTAAGATCAGAAATCGCTTCATGACATTTTCCACTAATCTGTTTTTGTAAAAAACAAAGCAAAACAAAACAAACTTAAATCACACACATTAATATTGATAACACTCTTCATAATGTGTGAGCTGTAGTTGTGAGTATAGTTTTTGTATTTCTTTAAGTCATGGGCCAACAGGAATCCCTTCAGTGAGTCTACCGAAACCTTTTCCAATCAATCCGCCGTCTCCAACTACAAGCGGCATTATTGATGTCCCCATGTGCTAATTTTTTAAGATTTTGCTTTAAAGATCCTTATATTCCGATAGGTTTTTTAAGATCTTCAAAGATACATTCTAATCTGCAGGCACTACCATGTCAATAAGAAAGCACATTCTGTTTTTGTGGTCATTGATCACGATGGAATGGCGATTAGATTTGATTATTCTGGCTGTCTCTATTGTAACATCCCATAAAACTGTTACAAATTGTTATATCTCTGTAGTCGGGTCTGCTTGATGTTCATACCAGTTTCTGACAGTTTCCTTCCCGTAAAACTGACATATTTTCCAGAAAAAGAAAGTTTGATCGCTTCTCCGACTCTTTCTGTATCTTTGTCTCTCCAAGCATATCGCCAGACTTATCTCTGAGATCAATGACCGCTGATTGAGAAAACATTGCGCATACACAGTCTGTTCAATAAGGCAGGGACAATTTGCATATTTCCTTTTGATTGAAAGCTGCCAAAATGAAAATTGACGTCTACTGATGAAATTTTACAATTACCTAGCAATTTATAACCAAGTTTTTTCGCTGATACATCTTTGTCTTCGTTTCTGTCGGAGGAGAAAATCAAATTTTCAATTGATTTTTACGAAATCTAAACAGAAGTTGGCTTTGACCAATACAATGTTTTTTTTTTATTTTTTATTGAATAATTCTTTACAATTCTTAACAAATATTTCTGCAAATTTTAACTTAAAACCAGATAAAAAACAACAACAAAAGCAAAAAAAAAGTGCGTCAATTTACGTTATTTCTGTGAACACCGCTAACACCGGTCATTTTTATGGTTTTAAAATGTTATTTTTAGTTTTTTTTTTTTTTACACAGACAATGTATAGCACGACAGTGTCCTTCAAACAAGTTGTTATTCCACAAATAAGAACAATCACGATATGCCTTTTTAAGGATAGGTTGAAATATGTCAAAGTCTCTATTCGCAAATAAGCTCAATTTAAATGTATTTTACGTTTAAATGACCGAATGGATCGAGTCAATGTATTTAATAAATTCGAACCGGGAGAAAGCAATAATGCACATAGCGAAATTTGAAACAAATGGGTTTTTTTTGTTGCAATGTAAACTAATTGATATTTTTGCAGAGTAAACATACCACGAACATCGTATTCAATGAAAGATTATTCTGAATTGATCTGTTAAATAAAGATTTTATTTAGAAAATAACTTTCGACATAAATTATCTCCCTTGCTTAAACTCACTAAGCTTCGTTTTGCGTAAGACCTGGTAGAGAGCTGCGATCTAGGGGCCCCTAGAAATCCCATTATAGATTATTATAAAAACAAAAAACAAAAAGCAATTAGTTTAATAACAAACTGGATGTATGCAAAATTTCATCAATATTGTTTCACGGGTTTAGGCGGAAACTTTATTTAAACAAACATAAATTGCCATTGTACAGTATTTACATTATGCGCACTATTGTCCTCATCTTTGTCGCCATATTTATCACAACGTTTCGGCCGTTGTACGCTCCGGCCTTCTTCAGGTGGCTGGAATTTCGAACTGAACCCTTTATTTCGATCACTGGGGTAGACTGTTCTAGTTCCACGTGCCGTGTTTGGTGGATATCAGTTATCAGTTATCTCCTGCTAATTTTCCCTCTGAAAGTTCTCCACTGCCTCAACCGGGTATTGAACTCACACTCTTTGGGTCTGTCACTCGATCTAACCAACGCCTTTATCCACTGTGCCGTGAATCCTTGAGGACACATGGCACAGTGTATAAAGGGTTCAGTTCGAAATTCCCACCATCTGAAGAAGGCCGGAGCGTACAACGGCCGATACGTTGTGATAAATATGGCGACAAAGATGAGGACAATAGTCCGCATAATGTAAATACTGTACATAATACTTCATCTCAGAAATATAGACAGACTATAAATTGCCATATATATATATATATATATATATATATATATATATATATATATATATATATATAATATATTATAATAATATTTTTTGTTTAAAATCATATTTTTAAACAAAAAATATTATTATAATATAAGCTCTACTTCTGTATGGAGCACTGTTTTTTAAAAATAAAAACAAAAATACTAAGGAACCCCGGATTATGCACCCAACGTGTTCTTTTCTATTTTTTGCATACCTGCACGAGGATACATATATATATATATATATATATATATATATATATGTGTGTGTGTGTGTGTGTAGATTAGGAACATAATCAAACATATCGCCCACCAACATATATATATACGTCATAGATTCACATCCTTACTTTTGAACATAGTCACCACCTTTTTCAATGGGAGTATTCCACGTTCGAATGGAGCCATTAGGAGCGTGTGGCGGTTGGTAGATATCCAGTAGTTGGAGAATCATTGTGGAATTCACTTGACTCACTTCTAGCAGTTGACTACTTCTTCTACATGCCACTGGCGAATCTTTATGTGTTGTTCTCGACTTTAAAACTTAGGACCTCTTTTTCTTCTTTTTTTTAAATAGCCGTAGACAGGCTATCGCCCGGTCTATACTCCTCCCCCTTCCCTTGAATAGGAGTAGAGGCTCATCCCTTGTTTCATGTTTAGCAAGGGGTTCCCGCTTCCTTTCATTCTCTCAGCCCTTAATATTGGTGCTGTCATTTTTTGTGATATGTGCAGATAGTGTCAACGTCTCTTCATTCTGAGGGTATCGGGCTGGAAGTTTTCTGGTTGCTGCTCCTGACTGGTAGTTTGGAGCCCGAACTCTTGCGTAGTGTCTTGAGAGTTTGCTCTGCTCAACAGTCGCATAATATCGGGGTTCTTGTAATGCCATGTGGCGCATGGGAGGGGATCCCAGCAAGCATTTCCGTTGGGCAACTCCGAGGTTACACTATGTTGCAGTCTACGCCAGCTCCCTTCCTGCACATTTGACGACCGACTGCTATTAATTCTCTAGTCCATTTCCTTACCAAAATAACACATCATGAATATAAACAATCAAAAATATACACCTAAAGCAGCTCATCAAAAAAAAAAAAAAAAAAAAAAGAAAAAAGACAAGCTCCTAAACCCTTTCTTTCTCCAACGTTAGTGGTATTCCTACCAAGTTTTGCCTGTCCTAGGTATCACGATAAACTACTTCCCACAGCAACGCCTCTGATTAGGAAGTTGTGAGGAGTGTGGAACCATTCATCATTACTGGTGTTCCCAGGTCCACTCTGACCTGGGGTGGTAGCACCTGTTAAGGTTCCAGCTATGTCCAAATTGTTAAACTCAAAACTGGGTACAAAACACTATGGAAGCGTAATTTGTAAAAAAAAAAAAAAAAATATTACCAGCTATACTATTTAAAAAAAAAAAAAATTTGAAAAAAATTTTTAACAGAAATAAATCAATGAAGGGAAAAAAATACCAGCAATACATTTGATAAAAACAAAATTACCAGCAATAAAAATTTTATCGGCATTAAATAACCCTTGGCGGTTGATATGTTGTAAAACAAAAAAAAAACAAAAAAACAAACAAACAAACAATAAAACAAAAAAAAATTCAAACCAAGTCCTTCAATGTGGAATCGTTCGTTTTCGAAAAGTCTCCATACCATCCTAGGTCTCTGTGAAACTAATCTTATCTCTTTAATCCCCTTCTCTGAATTCTCGATTCCCCGCTACCTTCCTTTCCTTAGAAAAGACTCTAATGTTCCCATGCATGGGCTGAGAGTTTATATCCGCGAACATCTGCTGGCTAGATAACTCTCTCTTGAATCTCCAGACAATTCTTACATCTGTTTCGGTCTGTCTCTACTTAACTCAGTCAGCTATACCTTCTTTCTCTACCGTTCCTCTTTCTCTTAACACTGTTGCGTGCTAGCTAGTTTTTTCCGATAATATAGACAAGGCCATCTCCCTACACCTGTTTGCAAATATATTTGTGTTCGGTGATTCAACGCCCAGCATAGCAACTGGCTAAAAAACACTCTGCCTCTGACCTCGATGACAACCAAAGTTTTCCATTCTCAATCCCTCACGCAAGTAGTTGACTTCCCAACGCGTTTCCATAGTAACCCTGACGGACATGCCTCTTTTCTCGGCCTCTTTTTTACCTCTATCCCTGACTATTCTCGTACTACGCAGCTCTGATCTCTTGGCAACTTTGATCATGCGGTAGTGGCTGTAAATATCTCCTTTCGTTCCCCCACCAGCCAAGAACCTCCTACTAACAGAATTCACTTCAGTTACTTACAGAACATTCTATTATCATCGAGCAGTTTGGGACTTGTTCCTTTGTGATCGTCCTGTTCAAAAATGCACGTCTGAAGTCTCATCCTGGGGGAAAGCCGGCATGGATGCGTTTATCCCAGTCAGGAAATATCAAGTTGAACCGCATTCATCCCCTCAGTTTTCACCTGCATACTTGACCGCTATAGCCCACAGGAATAACTTCTTTTGCTGTACCAGAGAAACACGTCTGATTGCTACAGATGTCTACACTGTTTCTGATCTGTTTTGCTTATGTTAACGGTCTGTTGATTTTCTTTAAACTTTCAACAAAACCTCATTGTCATTTGGCGGGATACGATGTTAGTGTAAGGTAATGTTAAACACCACCATAATACAACAGTATTGGATTTGAACAAAACTAAGGAGGCTTGGCTACATTCAAACTTTTAGGAAACGTGGTTATTGTAACAACCATGATGATTATCGTCTTCTATGTACCATGTCCCTTCAGAAGGTTGCCGATCATGGTCCTCCAGTTCTTCCTTTCCTTTGCAGCCCTTACTAAATGTCTTTTGGTTATCTTTTCTAACCCGTCTTTATTTATTCAACCCCGCTAGCTGGATTAAGAGTTCTTTTCCTAACTCCAAGAAATTTCAGCTGCCACTTCCTGATGCTAAGTATAAGTCTCCGTTTTGTCTTGTGTTTCCTCTAAAATTTCGTCATTGCTCATATATTCGGTCCATGGTATTCTCAACATCCATTTGTAGAACCACATTTCCGTTGCTTCAAGTCTCTTTTCATCTGCGAGACGATTGTCCAGCATTCACTGCCAATAGGAGGACTGATATTACAGAACAGTTCAGTACTCTTCATTTTATTTCTATTGCTTCAAGTTTCTTCTTCATCTTTGACTGTCCAGCATTCACTGTCATATAGGTGGACTGATAATACGTAAATATTCAGTACTCTTTTCTTTGTTTCTGTTATTTCAAGTCTCTTCTTCATCTATGAGGAGATCGTCCAGCATTCAGTGCCATCTCGGAGGACTGATATTACGTAACAGTTCAGTACTCTTTACTTTGTTTCTGTTGCTTCAAATTTCTTCTTCATCTTTGACTGTCAAGCATTCACTGCCATATAGGAGGACTAATATTACGTAACAGTTCAGTACTCTTTTCTTTGTTTCTGTTGCTCCAAGTCTCTTCTTCACTTGTGAGGAGATTGTCCAGCATTCACTGCCATATAGGGGGACTGATATTACGTAAGAGTTCAGTACCCTTTTCTTTGTTTCTGTTGCTTCAAGTCTCTTCTTTATTTGTGAGGAGATTGCCCAGCATTCCCTGCCATATAGGAGGACTGATATTACGTAACAGTTCAGTACACTTTTCTTTGTTTCTGTTGCTCCAAGTCTCTTCTTCACTTGTGAGGAGATTGTCCAGCATTCACTGCCGTATAGGAGGACTAATATTACGTAACAGTTCAGTACTCTTTACTTCGTTCCTCATGAAATTTTCTAGCTTCTTAATTTGTTTATATTTTGGAAGAGGGCATCTTTCGCTACCCCAATGTACCTTAGGATTTCGGCGTCGTCTTTTCTGTTAAAATACTTCACAGATGTTGAAACTCTTGTAATTGAAACCCAAATCATCAAAATGCGTACATTAATCCGAATGTAAAAGATTATAATAATGAATGATCCATCATCCGACAAATTCTGCTATGTAAGATTTATATATAGAGCTAACATTTAAAAATATCAACTGAAAGTTTCTTTCATGGCTACTGTAAAATTGGAAACATGAGTTGACTAGAAAAATGACGGCACTGACTTTGTTCACACTCTCCAGAAAAAGATGGACAAATAAGTTTAAAAAATTCAGTGTCTTCGACCCGTTAACCATTCGTTCGATAAGCTGTAGAAATTGGCACCAATTCTTCCCAGACAATTTTTGGAAAATGTCTCGCCAGCTTGACACTTCGGAAAAAAATCTTTAGTTATTTTCGTCAACTAAGCGTGAAAAGACGGTGTTGTGTCTGTTTTATTGAAATCTTGTCAAACACTTGAAAAATGGCCATCGTAGTAAGTAAATCATTCACTTTTTTTTTATGTAGAGTCAGGTTAATTAGAGTCAGCGTAAGTTTCTCCTCCATATTACACACACACACACACACACACACACATATATATATATATATATATATATATATATATATGTATATTATGAAATAGACAAATATTGAAATAAATGCTCTTTTTATAATAGACAGTATTAACTACATTTACTGGCCTGAATATCCTACACAAAACCCTCATTTAGCCTGACGTGCTATACCATTAGGAAGCGTCTGGTTAGCAAAGTCAGATTACTGTTTTTAAATAACAAACTAAGCAATGATTTTTTTCTCGAACGATCATATCTGTTCGAAGCGTATCTTAACTTAAACAAATGCCAGCCTATATTACGAAATGGACTTAGTCTAACAATTATCTGTTAATACATTACTTTTATAGATATAAATATTTAGGTAATTACTCTGTTTATAGTAAAGAGTATTATCTACATTTACCGGCCTGAATGTCCGAGAAATTTTATAGAAGATATGTGTCTTACGTCAGGAATTGAACCTGTAACTTACACGGAACCATCATTTCACCTGATGTTCTAGACCATTTAGCTACTGTAATTTCAATTTGCTAACGGTGCGCTTCCTCTGTAGAGTTCGCACATTCCAAGTGCCAAGATGAAGTTGATGCTGTTTCGTGGCCGGAGATGTGTGGAACTAATTAGATGTAGTTGTCAGAAAACCAACACAATAATTTGTTTCAAGTAGTGAAGGGTTTTGTAGGATCATCCACACTTTTTGGATCTGTCGATAAAAAAAGTAACGATGCACAAAAACATGCCACAGAAACTCCGAACGACAGTCGTGATGAGTTATTATCGCGGAGTTTAACTTCACCGGATCACAGTCAATACCAGCCAGCACACGCCTCTCGGCAGACACATGCAATAAAAAGACCGGGTTAAGCTCTTAAAAGTTTTCCTTCGCATCTGAAGTCTTTTTATCGTGAAACTGACACTAAAAGGATTGCTAACCAAAGCTCAAAGAGACTCTTCGCGGTATTCAGGGGCAGCTAGTCCGCGTCAGTTCTCAACATGGTACTTTACATAGATATATATATATATATATATATATATATATATATATATATATATATATATATATATATATATATATATATATACTGCGTGCCAATTTATTATCGAGATAACTTTTTTCTAATATTAGGTTGGTGCAAAAATAATGACGTAATCATGTCGTTTTTGAAGTTAAAAAAATACGTCAAAAAACGACATGATTACGTCATTATTTTTGCACCAACCTAATATTTCAAAAACCGTCCAATCAATTCACACAAAATTTTCACACAATATTGTCAACACTGATCTGCGTAATCTGTGAATTTTTGTACTGATCTGCGCAATGTAAAGAAACTGGCGCCATATTGGTTATCAGCACGGTGATTTGAGCGTGCCAAATTATTAGGATTGAGCAAACAAAACGTTTATTAATGTTGAACGTGAATGTTTATGATCAAAAGAAGCTAATAAATAAGATAATCAAACAAATAGTAACAGATACAAACAAAGGCACAATTCTAATCAAATTAATAGGGAATGTGCTTTCCCTGTTTTGAAATTACTTGAAGAAGTCTACGATCCATAGAATTTGTTAATTGTAGGATGTCATCTGCTGTAATGCCGTGAGATATGTCAAGAATTGCTTCCCATAACTCAGCGTTGCTCCTGAATTGTCGTCCGTTGGCCTACAGTCTTCGCTTCATGATGCTCCAAAGGTTTTTGGTTGGGTTCAAATCCGGAGATTTTGCTGGCCCCTTCATTTTTCGAGGTTCATCGATGCCTAACTGTTTCAAATATTCAGTTGTCTTGTGAGCAGCGTGTGATGGAGCATTATCTTGCATAAAAAACAATGGCCCTTCTGAAGGCAACTCTTTGCCTTTTTCATTCACGGTTCAAGATGCTCCTTCATAAATGCTATGTATGCATCAGCAGTCAGTTTGACGCCATCTGGTACTCTCCATGGGCCTACTAATGTGCTTCCAATAATAACACCCCAGATCATTATGCCTCCACCGCCATGTTGGCGTCTCAAACACTGATGGCGATTCTATCCGTTCATTACCCAGCTTTTGCACCATCTATCTGGCCCATCAAATGTTGCTGGGGTTTCGTCTCTGAATAAAACTTTAGAGAAGTCAATCTTCATATTGTCCTCGGCCCATTTCAATCGATTTTGAATGTGATTTCTCGTCAACGGAGGCTTCGATACAGATTTGACTGTTGTTGCTATTTCCCTCAGATACCGACACCGAATACTTTTAGACACAGTAGGAACCCCAATGCGATTGAAAAGCTCTTGATTGGTAAGTCCAGGGTTCTTCGTGGCCTCTCGTTTAAGTCGTGACATGAGACGACGTGGAATAACCCTCGGCTTGCCTTTATCTGCCCTTTTGCGTACTTGTGTAGGGTCGGCGGTGAATTTTTTACTGTTTGATGACACTTCCCTATCATTTTAAAAATTTCTAGGGTAAATTTACCTTTTGAGAGTTCTGAGGTAATAGTTTTCTTTTCAGCATTACTTAAACTGCTTTTACGGCCCATCTTTTCACTAAATTCTTATACATTTCTAATAATTTAGCACGCTCAAATCACCGTGCTGATAACAAATATGGCGCCAGTTCGTTTACATTGCGCAGATCAGTACAAAAATTACAGAGATTGCGCAGTTCAGTGTGTGAAATTTTTGTGTGAATTGATTGGACGGTTTTTGAAATATTAGAAAAAAGTTATCTCGATAATAATTTAGCACGCAGTGTATATATATATATATATATATATATATATATATATATATATATATATATATATATATATATATATATATATATTACACTGTATGTCGGAGTAAACAGATCGTCATCAACATATATATATATATATTACTTTTCACACAAAATTTCATAATTTAATGTTAGCGAAATTTGTTTTTTACGATGAAAGTATATTTTTGATTACATGGAACACCAGCATACAAACTGGAGTTCTGTATTCAGTTAGGACGATACGTGAAACATATGTATTGCAGCCTTAGCTGCAACTGGTGTGCCTATGACAAGATACACTGACAGATACGATTCTTTTTTAGGCATATGGAAAAGAGAAGAATTACTATTATCCAAATGGTTCAAATAGGTCTGGGAATGACATTTATCCGAAAAGTATTCGTAACAAGCCAGGCCGGAATTTGAACTCGGATTTGAACTAATTTTTCTGCACACTATCCGCACATCCACATTTCATATAAATGTGTTCTTGTCGTTCATCTTAGAAGAATACCTTTTGAAATTAACAAACCTAAACAACTAATGCCTCAAAGCGTAAAACTAGAACGCTGATACGTATATATATATATATATCTATGTTTTTTTTTGTTTTGTTTTTAATTTCATTTAGACGTCCAAACTTAATGGCAGATGGGTTCTCACTGGAAAGCCAAAATTCAGTTTATAAACAAACTCTTTTTCACTGACCCGCTGCACTTCATACAATTAATTTCAGAAAAAAAAAAAACGAAAAAAAAAACACCGTAAGAGAAGACTCAATTTTCCTTGACAAGATTTTAAAGAGAAACAAACGAGAATAAAAAAAAATATATCGACTTTTTGCCAACTTTAGTAGCGGCAATTTGCCTTCCATTTTTCGAGTAAAAAGGAAGGCGAACGTATATGTATATATATATATATATATATATATATATATATATATATATATATATATATATATATATATATATATATATATATATATATATATATATATGATAGTGAAGATTTTTAAATTGTGCTAAAAAATGTAAATTTTTCAAAAGTAAAAATAGGTTCGCACATGCTAAGTATAAATATAAATTTAGACATAGTTGATTGATATAATTCCGGAAACAAAAGCAATTTACAAAGTTTCTACAACCAATAATCGTCGTAAAAAGCTAGCCCCTATCTACTAGATTTCATCAGTAATATAACAAATGCGAAAGAAACCCACCGGATATATATATATATATATATATATATATATATATATATATATATATATATATATATATATATATATATATTAATATGATAAGTTGTATGGCTATGATCTTATGTTAGTTCTATCACTGATATTGAGAGCTTTTCGCTAAGTACCATGAATATGAATATATATATATATATATATATATATATATATATATATATATATATATATATATATATATATGTCAAAACAGTGGTCTCAAAAATACTGTTTAAAATCAGAGCGTCTGCTCGCGTAAGTGTATATAATAAAATAACGTTTGAAGTAATAAAATATGTTTGATTAAATAAAAAAGTTCACTAATTCTATACATGCATACATACACACACAAACACACACACGCACATATATATATACATATATATATATACGCACACACACATATATATATATATATATATATATATATATGAAAGCGTATATGTATATATAAGCGTCTGATTAGCAAAGTCGAATTACTGTTTTTAAATAATAAGAACTTTGTAGATTAATAACATTATATATATATATATATATACATATATATATATATATATATATATATATATATATATATTTGACTAGGTTATTATTAATTTCCATGTTTAAGAAAATAGTGACAGTAACTCAACTTCTATCTCTTTCTCTCTCTCCACACTCTTTAAATACGGCTGCTCTGACAAAGTTAACCTGGCTGCTACTCTTGTAAAGGATCTCCAATTCGTGGTTAACTGGGGCAGTTAATGCCTCCCAA
>OZ010589.1:25224303-25234303 GCA_963932145.1 Acanthosepion lycidas | reverse complement strand
GCAACACGTGTGAGAGAGAAATGTATGAAAGATCTAGAGAGGAGGTGTAAAGAAAGAAGAAGAACAGGAAAGGGCCTAAAGTGAGGGGGAGGAAGAAAATTTTAAAGAGAGAAATTAAAGAACGGTTTTAAGGAGTGAGATTCAATGAATACCAGTTATTCTCAATTGCATTAATTAACTTCCTATTCGTTGTCCCAAATAAAATAAAAAAATAAACAACGGAAAAGTATGGATGAATTTGTGGTAACATTAGATCCAATGAATAAGAGAACAAACACAATTATCAGACGATCCATATTTCATACGTCTAATTTAAATGATGCCGATGCATATGTGAAGATTTCTGGACTAGTTTGCACTTACAGAAAAAAGGTTGGGAAGAAAAGAAATAGAGAAAAAAATAGAGAAAGAAATAGAAAAGGCCAAATGAAAACAGAAGCATTTAAAAGAGAAATAATGTTTAATCAAGAATAGTTTGAAAAAGAATGTTATTTTCCCTTACAGATTATGACGTAATAATGTCGTTTTTTGACGTTAAAAAATACGTCAAAAAACGACCTTATTACGTCATTATTTTTGCACCAAACTAATAGTATAATTACTATAATAAAACTTATTCTGCGCCCTCAACGCGTAGGTGTGGTTGTTCTGGCTTTCGTAACAAATACGTATTTTTACGTGATGAAGTGAGGATCTTCATGTTATCGTCCTAAAGGGATACGACACATCGAAGTAGTCTCATCTGGTATTGAATCACAGTCCACCCATCCAAGTTTAACAGCACCTGATATTCCAAAGCGGTTACCCATCTATTAGGATGGTGCAAAAATAATGACGTAATAATGTCGTTTTTTGACGTTAAAAAATACGTGAAAAAAACGACATTATCACGTCATTATTTTTGCGCCAACCTAATAAATTTACCATAATCATATAAAATATTTAATACAGTAAAAACCCTACTGTTTATTTTCACATAAACCTACACACACACACACACACACATATATGTGAATGTATATATATATATATATATATATATATATATATATATATTTCATATATATATATATATATATACATACATATATACACACATACAGATACCCACATTAGCACACATACATATGTACATATAATTATACACACGCATATGCATACATATACATACTCATATATAAAAATACATATATTGTGTGTATTTAGGCAGCATTTTTTCATTGATGCATGTTTCATTAAATAATATAGACAAGTGTTGTCTCTTTATTTTATGTAAATTCTTTTCATATCATCTGATAAGCTTATTAACATTATCATTAAAAGATGAAAGAAAACCACCACATTGATATATATTTTTTACTTAGTTTTTACTCTTGCGTGGGAATGTGTGATGTCACGTGCTGCGGTGCGATTTTCACTTCCTGCGTCTCGTATGCACGAGATTGTGGCTGCTTGGAAATTTTCTATGCAAACGAAAACAGACTATCATTATTGTTTTGTCCGTGTATTGGTTAATATATTGTAATGTAATTGTCATAATGGCTTATGTAAACCGAAAGTTTAGATAGAATTAAAAAAAATATGTATCATTATGGTGATTTTCTCTCTTCGTTTAATGAAATATTATTAAGCTTATCAGACGATGTGAAAAGAATTTAAATAAAATACATAGACAAAACTTGTCTATAGTATTTAATGAAACATGCATCAAATATATATATATATATATATATATATATATATATATATATATATATATATATATATATATATTGTAAACACCTGCGTACATTTATACAAATACACACATGTGAAATAAAGGGGTAAGATTTATCTAAAATGTATTTAAAGAATTTATTTACAAAAATATTCGAAATAAGAAAGATCACAATAATAATAATAATAATAATAATAATAATAATAATAATAATAATAATAATAATAAAATTAAGGAACCAAGATAATGATAAAAATAAAAGATAATAAAAATAATCAATTATAATAAGATAATAAAAATAGTAATGATAAAATAATAATAATCATAATGGAGGAGAATAATAAAAAAAATAAAAACGGCAGATAATAAAATATAAAAAAATGAAAACTTCAAATTAAAATGGAAAATATATTAGTCGCCAAGCTAAAAGGAAATAAAGTAAGAAACATTCAGAGGAGATTAAGCTCCGTATATAAAAAAAAAAAACCAACCTATCCGACATTATATATATAAACAGAAAGAATTATATATATATATCGCTCGCTCGCTCGCCACTTCCGTCGAATCCGACGTACGAGGCTCAAGCAGATCAGTTCCCAGGAAACCGACAGCCCGACAACAGCACAAGAGATTTGATTATAGTGGTGAAGGTTTCGTGCAGGACCAGCCACACTTTTTGAAGGGCCGAATAACAAGACCTGGTGCACTACATGCCACAAGCTCACCAAACGACCCTCCGCAGATTTTCAATTCAGAGTTGTTTTTCTATTAGACAAGTTGCCTTCCAAGGCTATAGAAACCAGTCTATCCTGCTATTTACCCATAGCTGGAGGGAGAAGAAGAGGATTAATACCTTTCCCAAGAGTATTAGCACGTAAGTGAATGTAATATATTCGACTGGAATCGAACTCTCCGGTCACTCGTGTTTGTCTAAAAATAAATTCATATTTTTTTTTTAAGCATTTCACCCCAAGCAAGGCGGGAAGCCACTAGGACGCAAGGGGTTACAGAAAATTTAGAGCAAGGTCAGATAGGAGTGATAGAAGAAAGGATGAGGGTAGTGGATAGATCAAGGCAACTGGAGATGTCGATTGACATTACACTTGAATAGCTGGAGATTATAGCTCACAGGGAAACAGTAATAGGGAAGGGAGTTCCACAGGCGAGAGGTGCGAGACATGAAGCTATTAGAGTAGAAGAGACGGCTACATTTAGGAGTTTCGACAATGAAGGGTTGAGAGCGGGATGCCAGCCTCCTATGGCGCTTGAACTCATGACGTCTGGGAACCAGCGAATACAGCTCCTCGGAGCAATTTCCATGGAAGTATTTGTAGAACATACAGAGGGAGGCGACGGCGCGTCTGTGAGAAAGTTACTGTAGACGAGACGCCAGGGCCAATTACACTGCATTATGGCTTATGGATAGAATCTCCGACTGATACCAAATCAGTCGGCTCTTGATCCTGGCTTGAGGCAATCGGATGTCTAGCTACACTGATGAGCTGTGAGCTGTGGATTATGCGACCTTTGTAAAGCTATTTTGACTACTGTAAATGGATATATAGTTTAGTCCACAGCGTGGACAGGGCCAGCTATATTTATATCTAATAAATGATGCGACCCGCTTAAAATTAACTTCTAAATTAGGTCTTCAAAAGGCGCATGATACACGAGTATATACGATAAAAAACATATATATAGATATGTTTCAGGTACAAAGATAGGGTGAAGAGGAATCTTGCGCTGTCGGTGTGCCATATAAAACCTTTCAGCAGATGGCCCTGGACCAAAAAGTGTGGAGAGTAAGCTGTCACAATGACGTTGAAGCAGACACTCAAGAGAGTCAAGAACAAGACCAAAATCTGCATTAATATTATCAGCCTTGTAGAGCGAACCACAATCTTGTAGTCAATATGATCTTCTCTGTCAGTCTCTTGCAAGACTGAAGTGTCATATTTAACATCTATTCACTAAACTATTAGCTGCTAGATGCTCAAACTCGAAAACGATATATATATATATATATATATATATATATATATATACCAACATAACAAAATTATATTAAATAAATGTATTTCCATAAAGGACAACGGTAATTTTATTTAGATAAATGCAACTGCCGAAAATGTGCGACCTGTCCTTTAAACGGTCAATGTATATACATTTTTTTCCGAGATGTCAAATTTTATTTTGGTTACACTGAAACTCCTTGGAAATTTCGTTTCTACCTTCATCGAATTACTTTAAGCAATATAAAATATAAAAACAGCACTGCTTTCTCCAAATATTTCTGGCAAGAATGATGGTAATACTGCTTTTATCAATTGGGATATTGTAGCAAGAGCACAGTTTTAGATCGGGAAGGGAAATCGATGTCACTTACGTCGTGTTAAAAATTGGTTATTTTAACATTTTTAAATAACCCTAACTTATTAAACAAGAGAAATGAATTGCTGGTTATATATAAGCATAAAATTAAATATAAATTGTCGCCGCTTGCTTTTACGCACGCATGCACTCGACAGATCATTGGCTGGGAGACACTTTCAAAGATTCCCACACGGTGTCGAATGGTTTCTCTGGCCCCCATAACACGTCAATGAGACATCTCTGCATTATTAATGTCTTCTGCATAAACAAATTGTTTTATGTGGTCCCACAGATTAAAATCAAAATGACTGTGAACGGGGTAACGTGCAGTTTATGAAACCGGTCCTCACCTACATATCCATCTTTCATGGCAGATGTCAACCTGTGCATCGCGAACAAGATGAATAGAATGTGCTAGATGCCCATCATGCATTGCAACATGAGTCTTTGCAGGGGTACACTCTCTAGCAGGCCTGGAAGTCTGTTCGAAATAATCCCTGTAGACGGCTACTGTAAGACGTGCTGGGAGAACATATGAACCTAGCAGACAATCACCTACAATTCCAGGCCACACATTAATCGTAAATTGATGCAGTTGTACCATGGGACTCCGATCCGCCGACATATGTTGGTTCGGTAAATTTATTATTCTGTCTCTTTCAAATATTGCCTCATCCGTAAACTAGACTGAAGATAAAACAACTGATCGGCATTTTGTGCAATAAGCCATCGGCAGATGTTCACCCGTAGTGAGTGGCCAGAGGGCGAAAGGCCCTGCACACGCTGCAAATGAAACGGATACAGGAGCTGCTTTTCAAGTACCCTCCATGTGGTACTATGAGACGCACGATGTGTGCTGATACCTGGATTATCTCCGACAGACTGTAGAATGGATCCCGGTTTTCCTAGATGCATAGTTTGTGATACCACGGATACTGTCTTAACAACTCAAAAAGAAAGGATTAGCGGACATATGTCTATCTGGACTTTTGTCCTTGTTTTGGTGTGAGGAATCCACCCCGAAAGTTGTAAAAGAAGAGAAGAGGGACTGTTCCGCTGTATCACAGCTCATCAGTGTGGCTAGATGTCCGTTCGCTTGAAGCCGGGACCGAAACTCGATCGATTTGGCATCAGTCGGAGATCTAATGCCTAGACCATCGGCGCCCGGAAGAGAGAATGGCGAATTTTTCGTGTATTTATTTTTTTCATAAAAACTCCAGTGACCTAGGAGAGTCTTGCATTATTAGCAGTAATAGTCACTGTTTACAAATTCGCGCTTTCTACCCTGGGTGCTCGACTGAATTAATTTTTTTTTCAGGAGCTAATATCGTCATCCGCCCACACACACGCAAACACATATATATATATATATATATATATATATATATATATATATGAACCTAAAAAATGATCGTTAAATATCTCTCATACAGAAGCACTTCTCCGAATATGCATAAAGAAACAAACATCAGAATTTACTTTGCCAATTGTTAATACTGAAGATTTTTCAGCACCCCTCGCTTATATACATATATATATATATATATATATATATATATATATATATATATGTGTGTGTGTGTGTGTGTGTGTGTGTGTGAGTGTATGCGTATGGGACTACTTAACCCCTTCTAACTATTAAGATTTATTTCTGTTTCCAGAGGCCTAATACAAAAAAAATGCATTGATTTGCTTCGAGACATTTCGGGAAGGAATCTATTCCTATTTTCAAAACAAATTAATTGAAAATTTATGGCATAAGGAATTTTGAGAAAAAAAAGTAAATCTAGGGGAAAAGATAAAAAAAAAAAGACAGAAATCCTTTTTGTAAATTCGAAACACGAGGAAATATAATTAAAAATAAGTCAAAACAACACCGTATGAAGTTACGCTGACCTCTTGCATTGCTGGAAGAAATCAAATAAGTTTATATAAATAAAAAAATGTTTTAATAATGTTCTTAGTTACTTCATGGATATACTTGTAGCAAATCGTATACCAAGACAACAAAATATGCCGCAAATCGTATACAACAGACACCATGTACGTATATAGCGACATTTATGCTCAACTTGAATTCAGAAGGAGGAAGACTAAAGCAAAATTATTATAACTACGTTTTTTAGATTGTACATAAGGGTTTGATGAATTACGTTTCAAATTACAACTAGACAAACTTGACATGATTGGGAATGATATTAGAATGCCTACAAATATGATGATTTCAGTAAATATACAAAAATAGAAACTGGTAAGAGTGAGACCAACATGGAAATTACTAATTGGAGATACAAAAATCAAACAAGTACAAACATTAAAATATCTCGTATATCTTTTATCAGAAGATGGAAAGTGTGACCTCGAAATCCGAAGCTGACTTATGCCTTCCAAAAGCTAAGTAAAGTATTAAAATTCAGAGAAATATCGCTAGAAATAAAGAAAAGAGCGCTGAACTATGGCGTAATGTCAAACCTACTATATAGCAATGGATGCTGGATAATCTCTTTACAGATGAAAAGAGACTTGAAACAAGAGAAATGTAGTCCTACAGAAGGCTATTGAGAATATCAGAGATGTGAGCAAAGACGAATTTTTAAAAAAATATAGAAACAAAAAGAATAATTATATTTAACATCAGAAGCAGCCATTTGAAATTACAAGAACACATGATGAGAAAAGAGCGGCTAGTAAATTTGACATACAACAGGACATAATGAAAGAGAAAGTGATAGAGGAAAAACCTCATAAAAAACTTAACGTTTATGGCAGAACGGTTTTTACGAGAGATGAGAAAAAACAAGATTAAGAGCTACAAAATACAGGCAGTTATGGAAAGCCATGATGGTCAAAGTCTAGAAGTGGAAGATTACCTTGAAGAAGAAGAAGAAGAAGAAGAAGGAGGAGGAGAAGAAGAAGAAGAAAAAAAAGAAGATGATCCAACAACCAAGCAAAGTATGAAAAAAGATTAAAAAATCGTTAGAAACAAAGAAAAGAGTACTGAACTGTTACGTAATATCAGTCCTCCTATATGGCAGTGAATGCTGTACAATCTCCTCACAGATGAAGAAGAGACTTGAAGCAACAGAAACAAAGAAAAGAGTACTGAACTGTGACGTAATATCAGTCCTCCTATGTGGCAGTGAATGCTGGACAATCTCCTCACAGATGAAGAAGAGACTTGAAGCAACAGAAACAAAGAAAAGAGTACTGAACTGTTACGTAATATCAGTCCTCCTATATGGCAGTGAATGCTGTACAATCTCCTCACAGATGAAGAAGAGACTTGAAGCAACAGAAACAAAGAAAAGAGTACTGAACTGTTACGTAATATCAGTCCTCCTATATGGCAGTGAATGCTGAACAATCTTCTTCCAGATGAAGAAGAGATTTGAAGAAACAGAAACAAAGAAGAGAGTGCTGAAATGTTACGTAATATCATTCATCCTATATGGCAGTGAATGCTGGACAATCTCCTTACAGATGAAGAAGTGTCTTGAAGCAACAAAAACAAGGAAAAGCGTACTGAACTGTTACGTAATATCAGTCCTCCTATGTGGCAGTGAATGCTGGACAATCTCCTCACAGATGAAGAAGAGACTTGAAGCAACAGAAACAAAGAAAAATGTACTGAACTGTTACGTAATAACAGACCTCCTATATGGCAGTGAATGCTGGACAATCTCCTTACAAATGAAGAAGATACTTGAAGCAATAGAAACAACGAAAAGAGTGCTGAACTGTTACGTAATATGAGTCATCCTATATGGCAGTGAATGCTGGACAATCTCTTCACAGATGAAGTAGAGACTTGAAGCAACAGAAACAAAGGAAAATAGTGCTGGTCTTTTACGTAATATCAGTCTTGTTATATTGCAGTGTATGCTGGACAATCTCCTCACAGATGAAGGAGATACTCGAAGGAAGAGAAAGATCGAAAAGTGTACTGAACTTTTCCGTAATATCAGTCATCCTATATGGCAATGAATGCTGGACAATCACCTTACAGATGAAGAAGATACTTGAAGCAACAAAAACAAGGAAAAGCGTACTGAACTGTTACGTAATATCAGTCTCCATATATGTCAGTGAATGCTGGACAATCTCCTTACAAATGAAGAAGTGTCTTGAATCAACAGAAACAAAGGAAACAGTACTGAACTGTTACGTAATACAGTCCTGCTATATTGCAGTGAATGCTGGACAATCTCCTTGCAGATGAAGAAGATACTTTAAGCAAAAAAAAAAGGAAAAGAGTACTGAACTGTTACGTAATATCAGTCATCCTATATGGCAGTGAATGCTGGACAATCTCCTCACAGATGAAGAAGAGACTTGAAGCAACAGAAACAAAGAAAACAGTACTGAACTGTGACGTAATATCAGTCCTCCTATGTGGCAGTGAATGCTGGACAATCTCCTCACAGATGAAGAAGAGACTTGAAGCAACAGAAACAAAGAAAAATGTACTGAACTGTTACGTAATATCAGTCCTCCTATATGGCAGTGAATGCTGGACAATCTCCTCACAGATGAAGAAGATACTTGAAGCAACAGAAACAAAGAAAAGAGCACTGACCTGTTACGTAATATCAGTCCTCCTATATGGCAGTGAATGCTGGAAAATCTCCATGCAGATGAAGAAGTTACTTGAAGCAAGAGAAACAACGAAAAGAGTGCTGAACTGTTACGTAATATGAGTCATCCTATATGGCAGTGAATGCTGGACAATCTCTTCACAGATGAAGTAGAGACTTGAAGCAACAGAAACAAAGGAAAAGAAGAAGTTACTTGAAGCAAAAAAACAAACAAAAATGTACTGAACTGTTACGTAATATCAGTCCTCCTATATGGCAGTGAATGCTGGAAAATCTCCATGCAGATGAATAAGTTACTTGAAGCAACAAAAACAAGGGAAAGAGTATTGAACTGTTACGTAATATCAGTCCTCCTATATGGCAGTGAATGCTGGACAATCTCCTCACAGATGAAGGAGAGACTTGAAGCAAGAGAAACAACGAAAAGAGTGCTGAACTGTTACGTAATATAAGTCATCCTGTATGGCAGTGAATGCTGGACAATCTCCTTACAGATGAAGAAGTGTCTTGAAGCAACAAAAACAAGGAAAAGTGTACTGAAATGTTACGTAATATCAGCCATCCTATATGTCAGTGAATGCTGGACAATCTCCTTACAGATGAAGAAGTGTCTTGAAGCAACAAAAACAAAGAAAAGAGTACTGAACTGTTACGTAATATCAGTCATCCTATATGGCAGTGAATGCTGGACAATCTCCTTGCAGATGAAGAAGATACTTGAAGCAAAAAAAAAAACAAGGAAAACAGTGCTGATCTTTTACGTAATATCAGTCTTGTTATATTGCAGTGTATGCTGGACAATCTCCTCACAGATGAAGAAGATACTCGAAGGAAGAGAAACATCGAAAAGTGTACTGAACTGTTACGTAATATCAGTCCTCCTATATGGCAATGAATGCTGGACAATCTCCTTAAAGATGAAGAAGAGACTTGAAGCAACAAAAACAAGGAAAAGTGTACTGAAATGTTACGTAATATCAGTCATCCTATATGGCAGTGAATGCTGGACAATCTCCTAACAGTGGAAGAAGAGACTTGGAGCAACAGAAACAAAGAAAACAGTACTGAACTGTGACGTAATATCAGTCATCATATATGGCAGTGAATGCTGGACAATCTCCTTGCAGATGAAGAAGATACTTGAAGCAAAAAAACAAGGAAAACAGTGCTGATCTGTTACGTATTATCAGTCATCCTATATGGCAGTGAATGCTGGACAATCTCCTTGCAGATGAAGAAGAGACTTGAAGCAACAGAAAGTAAGAATAGTGTACTGAACTTTTACGCAATATTAGTTCTCTTATTTGACTGCGAA
>OZ010589.1:25159303-25219303 GCA_963932145.1 Acanthosepion lycidas | reverse complement strand
AATATGGCAACAAAGATGGTGATGATAATCCGAAAAATGTAAACAGTGTACCTAATTATTCCACTACATATCATATAAAGGAATATTTTTGACTGAATTTTAATGGTAACTCTACCGTATGCTTAATTGTAATAATTGCTTGATTTTTATTTTGTTTTCTTACTTTTGGATATAATAAAAATTTTATAGGCTCATGTTCTTTTTTTCCTATTCTTTTTCATTTAATTGTAATCATGGCTTGTTTAAACAAAATAATACCTCATAAATATAGCCTAGGAAGTACCATTTACTAATAATTTTACTAATTTCACTAATTACTAATTTTTTCTTGATTAGCCTTTATGAAAATTGGGGCGTTTTATACACCCGTGCGTCTTATATGCCGTCAAATACGGCATATTTGAAGTCTTTTTTGAACAGCCAGATTTAATTTAACCGAGGGAGAAACGATGCAGTTAATAATAAGAAGACTTGAAATTAATGCATACAAGATTTTACAGTTGTATTTTCACTTTTTACTAGTCAGCCTATGAAATTTTTACTCTTCCTCTTGTATATCAAACACCTCACTATATACCCCGTTAGATAACTGACAGAGATTAATAAACAAGTAATTGAATTCCCTTCTGATTTCTTGCTTCCCTGTCAACTGAAATGTTCAAACACTTAAATGCCAAGTCAATCGCCATCTTCTGTCTTTATGAATTCTGTTCGTTTATTTTCATTTTCCTCACTTCTCAAAACAGCTTCTCACTCCCAGTCAGTCCCTGTGTATTAGCGAGATTATCACTATGCATTAAAAATAAAATACGCATTGAAAAGAGAAGGATGCATTGATGAGAGAAAAAAAAATATAGTGACGCGCGCAACATGCGAGATAAAATCATGGCTTCAAGAAAATTCGCGCTGGAGTCAAGGAAAAGAGACGAAGCAAGGTTGTAGCACATATAAAAAGACTATGGAGTTCGTAATTACGGCTCTATTAATGGTGAGAATCTGCCAGTGTGTGCAAGGCTGCTAAAGTGATTGCCGAATGAAAACATTCCTTTTACTATTAATACAAAATTTGTTTTGTTCTGAGGGAAGTAAATTGGGATGTCATGGTGCCAACAAATAGATTTTGGTAAAACAATGTTTTATTCTATTTTGATAAAGAGAGCAAAGTTTAGTGTTGACCAAATCAGGTTATATTTACCCCGAAGATATACTCAAGCATTACAACGGCATATTATAGACGCTGTTTCTTCAAAGATTCATATTTAAATACGGAGCTTCTACTAAGTGATATGCGCATAACTCCATACTTGTTTTCTGCTAGCATTTTTGTGATGTCAACGAACACTCATTACAAATAATAGTTGTCACTTTTATAATGTTCATTGTAGTAGAGACTATGTAATCGCAGATAAAACTATAGTACGCCGTTGAACAATACTGGTGTCAGACGCCTTCGAATCGCACACGGACTAATAGTAATTTCTCTATAATACTAGCTCGAATAGTAATTCGTATGGTGGTCCAAATTAGAGAAATATTATAGAGAATAGCGTAGGGAATAGCGGCCTGTATAGTAACAGAGGATAGAATAGAGATGCGATCCGTATAGTACAGAGGGTAAACGAGAAATGCAGATCAATCTAGAAGTCACGCGGCTTCCTATATATGCGTTTCCTTTATGGTTACATGATCCACTTAATTTAATAATGGGATCGCCTGTGTTTGCTCACGGGCGATCTATGTGTTTGAACATAGATCGCCCGTGAGCAGAGACACTTTATTCTTATATAACACATTTCTAAACGAGATCCCCACAAGGCATGGGGGATTCGATAGTATCCTCGCAGTCGTTCTAAAGAAAGGTGCTCCCGAATTCTCTCATGTTCTCTCTAAACTTTCCAACAAATGTCTCCTTGCTTCTTGCTTTTCAGCTTGTTACAAGTCCTCTCTTATTAGTTCTATATATTTTTTATTAGTTCCATATATATATATATATATATATATATATATATATATATATATATATATATATATATATATAATGTAATGAAAAACAAACCACTTTAATGTACCATTACGATAATTTATTTCACCTAAATCCTTTTTTAAGGATTCAGGATCATCAGGTAAAACTTCCAACAACGAATTGAGAAAAAAAATGCCATTTTTTTTCTCAATTCGTTGTTGGAAGATTTACCTGATGATCCTGAATCCTTAAAAAAGGATTTAGGTGAAATAAATTATCGTAATGGTACATTAAAGTGGTTTGTTTTTCATTACATATTAGCTCTGTCCTAACATTGAGCTCTCAGGATTTCATCCTCTTTGGATTTACCAATTCGGTTTACCAAGTTCCTTATAACTTAAATATATATATATATATATATATATATATATATATATATATATATATATATATATATATATATGTCGGTTGTACTGAGGGCCAGTTCAAGAAGAGGTGGTATAATCATAACTCATCTTTTAGAATCCCGGAATATAGGTACAACACGAAGCTAGCAAGCTAATATTGGAACTTTAGGGAGAAGCATAACAAAAATCCAAACATTGAATGGAATATCTTACCATTTCTAAAGATTAACATAATAATTGGGAATACGTTAGAGCAATTAGCTATAGTAACATATAAAGAGAACACTGAATTATTGAATCGGATCTCAGAGATTATGACCAAGTGTAGTTAGGTTAAGAAGTTTGGGGTTATTTGAACTCGGATAAAGTTGAATTTTTCGTTTGCTTCATCTCCCCCTCACTACTTCCGGTTTCTAACGAAGTTGTGAGCTACATTTAATTGATTCGCTGAAAAAACGACTTGAGGAGACCGTACTGGTCGCAACT
Source organism: Acanthosepion lycidas (assembly GCA_963932145.1). Taxonomy (NCBI): domain Eukaryota; kingdom Metazoa; phylum Mollusca; class Cephalopoda; order Sepiida; family Sepiidae; genus Acanthosepion; species Acanthosepion lycidas. Next base: position 25,216,447 of record OZ010589.1, on the reverse strand, counting down.
GAGGTAGTGTTCCGGTCATCATTCATATCTTTCTTAATTATATATATATATATATATATATATATATATATATATATATATATATATATATATATAATTATTTATTTAAAAATATGATTCCAACACGCTACATAAGAAGTCTCATGTTTCAAAAACAAGAGCCGAAGACTTCAATATAATTATTAGAATTAAATTGAGTTAAAGTGAGCTCTGTTTCATCTTCAAGCGAAATTTTTTGGAATAACTTGTTTCTGAAATTTACGTGTTTTATATCGGAATCTAAAATTCCCATGGTGACAGCCATCGTGGATATTAGAAATAGGTAGAGGTGTTAGCTGCTAATGATATGTATCAACATAGAGTTACTTTCATAGATGTTAAGTCAGGGTAAGGTGGGGGTGTCTAAATTTAAAGCGGAAGATGTTTTCAATCAGTCAGGTTAACTTGTCTATGAAGATTAATTTATTTTTTTGTTTTATTACTTATTTGTTTTATTACTTTATGAAAGGGTTTTGTGTATATAAAAACATTTGTTATTTGACGACTTCATAAAGGGCTATCACTTTTGTAGGGTGTTAAATTATTTTATTGGGTCCATGGATTAAAAAGTTAATTTATTGTATGTTAGTTTTTAAGCTAAATTGTTCAATGCGTGAATTTGATGATGTCGGCAAAAAACCGTTAACTCATGCCTATTGTTTAATAGATTTTTATTATTTAGAAACTTGATAATGTGCATATATATATATATATATATATATATATATATATATATATATATATATATATATATATAATTATTTATTTAAAAATATGATTCCAACGCTACATAAGAGTTCTCATGTTTCAAAACAAGAGCCGAAAACTTCAATATAATTATTTGAATTAAATTGAATTAAGGTATTAAGCTCTGTTCCTTCTTCAAACGAAATTTTTACTGGAATAACTTATTCCTGAAATTTACGCGTTTTATAAGCATATTCATTATTGAAATTAAGATTACTATGGTAAAGGCTAGAGCACTTGTTTAAAGAAAAGGGGCGTAAGGGTTAATAATTTGTATCAGTATCTAAGTTACATTCACAGACGTCAAGTCAGGGTAAGGTTGGGGTGCCTAAATTTAAAGCGGAAGATGACAGATATATATATATATATATATATATATATATATATATATATATATATATATATATATATATATATATAACTAAATCAAGTTCAATAAATATGTATATATTATCAATAAAATGGGAAAACAAATTTACACGGAAATCAATTCGAAGCCAATTACAAAATCCTTCTGTTTACAGAGAATTATTGATAACATATATATACCAACCAATATCTTAAGATGGTAATTTGAATGACATCTACTCAAGACAGAAAATGAGTCAACACTGAAATTAGCCGCGCTATTGTAGTTATTTACAAGGTGCTCCGCAATGAAAAACCCGTATGTATTGGTCACAACATCCGATGGTAAAAAAGCTGCGTTCAAAATTTTTGTAAGCACGTGTTGTTTAATCATAGCATCTAGGTTTTGATCCGTTCTTCCTACGTAGTGCCTACTGTAACTACATTAAAATAAATGAATCAGAAATGAAATATTATAGTGAGATGGAAGAACGACTGTGGATTAAATGACAGATTTAAAAGAGAAAACCACAGATGTATTAGCAGAAAAATAACATTGTCGAACTGCTATGGAAATTTGTTTATCAAATCTGTTATCAATACTACTAATTTAATATACTAATATTAATATACTAGGCAAGGGAGACATAAGGATACGGAACATATCTGTACTGAAGTAGGTTTCACTTTATTAAACTGTGAAATTTTATGTTTAATTACAAATTGGAAAATGACTAAAGGATAGGAATTGTTGCGGACAATAACAGAAAGAAACTTTATTTCGTCATGTAATTAAGTTTTGCCTTCTTGGCAAAGAAGTAAGAATTACTGAAAAAAAACAACTTATTCAGCTAGAAAAAGGACAGGTAAAAATCGTTTTCTGTCAGCCCCACTCAGTCTTCTCAACCGAGCAATGGTGAGAGGAAAAAGAACATTCAAACCTTCACTAAATGTACTAACACTTATACTCTGGCTTCCATTTTCAAAGTCCACTGAAGAACCATCAAGAGAAGAGTGAATAGGTTTAAAAAAGTGGGAAGTGTAGAGGGAAAACCGAGAGCACAGCAGCAAGATGGATGGTCCTTTCAACTTAAAGAACTAAATACATTCTTAGTGTTCAAAGTAGAGTCCAATAGTGTTAAAAAAAACCTAGGAGAATTCCAGTAAGAAATCTTTAATCATTTCTAAGATACAACGGTTCAAAGCTTAATTTAACAATTGGACAATTTTGCTTTTACACCATTTGGATAATTTTGCTGTCACACCCGGTATATATATATATATCTATATCTATCTATCTATCTATCTATCTATCTATCTATCTATCTATCTATCTATATATATATATATATATATATGCATTCATTAAATAAGAACTTCGGAAATAAGGAAAGAAGTTGGAAAAAGTCACAGAACAATCAAAATAGAAAGGGAAAACATTAAAAAGATAAAATGAATAAGGTCTTTAAAAATGTCACCAAGATATAAGAAAACTATTACCACGCACTGTACTCACACACTTATATCTGGCTAGCTTAATAATAATAATAATAATAATAATAATAATAATAATATATATATATATATATATATATATATATATATATATATATATATATATATATATATATATATATTCTGTCAGGAAAACCGGGGAACGATTGAAGATTTGGTTTTGTACCAGTGTCTTCAATAATCTAACAGTTTGTACTTTTGACACCAAGCATTGACCTCTTGCTTCTCCACGTCGTACATGCCTGACAGTTAGCAGAATATTGTTTCCTCTACTTTTGATCTCCTTTATGTCTTTCTGTTGAAGATCCAAGGACTGACATTCCCTACAGTAAAAGAGGAAAACCTGTCTTTCGTGATACAAAGATTTTTCTCTCGTGATGTACTAACTTCAAATGCTTCAGTGTTTGAATCCGTTATGAGAAATTCAGCAGAAGATAAACGAAATTGATCGTAGGATAGGTTGTGTAAGCTGTAGTCTTGTCCATCTCTACAAGATGACGCAAAACTAAATATTAACCCGAGAACTTAAGTGCTGTCCTTAAATAACCTCGTCAGATCTCGACGCCCATATGGCTATCCTTTATGGTGTCGTTCAGAAATATCTAAACTCTCAGCTATATACAACTAATTTCACAGATCAATGATTAATAATGGTTTCAAGCGAATGAATCCTCAAGTCTAGGTGTTAAACGATACTATTCTTCATTAAATCTGGCGCTACAGAATCACGAACAAAGATCTTTGCTAAATAGTAAAGACCATATTGAAGACTTTCAACAGCAGTAGCAACTAAAATTGATCGCATCTAGAAGGGAAAAATATTTATATAATCAAGACGTTGATTTTCCCGGCTATATTAAACAAAAGAAGTGGAGGGAAAATTCCATCAGTACGATTGATTGATTTTTTACGGCTTATCTACCTTTTGCAGGTTAATTAAAACCATAAAATATTTTTAAATGTTTTGGAGACAATAACGAATTCTTATTAATTAACCCATAGATGGGGGAGAAGAAGTGGATTCATACCTTCAAGGGCATTTGCGAGTAAATGTTTATAATGAACCCGACTTGAATCAAAACTGCTCGCCGATTAACAATTCCAAGCCGTTATCTATTCGACCAAATGCACATCCCAACTTATTATACCAGGTGTTCCCAAGCGGTTACCCTTCTATGTACTGACAAGGCTCGACGTTGCTTAATTCGTACGAGAATCTCTATCATTATGAGGAAGAGCGAAAGAAGTTCGTGAAGTTTAGAAATTTCGTAAAAGTTTGTTTTAAGTAAAATGTTTTTCATTATAAAAAGAAAAGGGGGTGAACCTTTATGCGATGTCTGTGATCCTGTATGGCATCGAATGCTGAACGATCTCCTCAAAGATGAAGAGGAAACCTGAAGCACCAGAAATCTTGTTCTACAGAAAGGTGCTGAGGATACCATAGGCTGAACATGTGAGAAACGAAAAGGTTTTGGAGAGAATGAAAACAAAAAGAAAACTTATAGTTAACATCAAGAAGGGAACAGTCGACATTTCTGGAGCACTTGATGATGAAGGTAGGCTTGGAGAACCTGATACTCCCAGGGCAAATTGAGGTAAAGAGGGGTAGAGGAAAGCAGTGTGTAACATACTTGATGAACTTGAGTAAATCAATGTTACAAAAGGGTTTGGGAGGAATAGCAAGAAAGACAAAACTTATTAAGACCTACAAGGGACAGGAAGATGTGGAGGGACATGATCGCCTACGTTCTGAAGGAAGGAAGCATATAAAAGAAAAGAAACAATTTCTTTATCTGCAGGTAAATGATTAATTTCTCATAATTATTAGTGTTATGGGGTCCACCCCTTTTTCATACAAGTGGACTCGACCAGTGTGTACTTGTACTCCTGCCGGTGAATACCCGTAGGTCAGAGAGAGATACTCTGATTGAGTGATAGAGTGAGAGAGTGAGTGAGTGAGTGAGTGAGAGAGTGAGAGTGAGTGTGTGAGTGTGAGTGTGAGTGTGAGTGTGAGGTAACGGCTTTGTAGGAGTCACAGTTGCGAGCACGAAGACTCAGAAGGAATTCATACTTCGATACTGAATTTCCCAGACTGTATATATATATTATTATTGCTACTAACGGCATTTCTTGATCTACTAATCGTATTACCAATTGTATTATTACGTCAATACATTTATTTGCTATATTTCATTCCTGCTTTTGTCATTCATTTTGAGACCGAATTTCATCCCGGAATTTACAACAATTAGCGTCCTGGGTATGACGAAAAACTGCATCCGTTAGCAAGGCCTCTGTTGGGGAGGTTTTGAGGAGCGTGTAACCATCTCTGCTGTTTCAGGGTGGTAGCTCCTGTTAGGGTCCGAGCTATGGGCAAATAGTTAACTCCAAAACTGGGGTCAAAATACGATGAAAGTATAAAAATAAATTTCTATATTAAAAATAACAGTATTACATTTTTGGAAAAAAAATTACCAGCAATATATTTTTGAAAAAATTACTAGCAATACATTTGACTCTCGACAAAAACCCTCTACAAAAATACGTCAATGAAATCTGATCTACAAGCTGGTTTCTTTAAAGAATACATATTCTATTCATACGATCTTATCCTAAAAATCATCCCGGCATTAAATAACCCATTGACGTATGCCATTAAGCAAAATAAACCAAACAAAACAAAACAAAAGTAGATTATTACCATTAATGTCGCCGTTTCGTTTGTCATGGCCTGAGAAAAAGTTGGTGCAGTTGGTAACAATTTGAAAATTGGAGCTATCTCACCAAATTCAAATTATGCATTGTATGTGTTTTTTTTTTTTTTTGTTTTCTTTTTCAATTTCAGATCAACGATTAAAATGCCTTCATGCAAATGAATCCTTTAGGTCTTAAAGGAGACAATCCTTCTTCAGAACCTAATTATTGGCGATACATAATCACAAAGACCTGTGCCAAATAACGAAAACTATCTGTGTTAAATACAGAGTGAAACAAAGCAGTGGCCTCTCAGATGAAGAGAGCTCGAACAGCGTGAGAACATTGAGGAGGAGGAACAGTAGTTCCAGTAGGATACTGATCCACCTCCCACTACTAAAATTACCATGACATGGCTCCGTGAAAAATCTGGGGAGCGGCTCAACAACTGAATAGCTGAAGTGAAATGAGCACCTCTCGCCTGGCCTGACCCCACCCAGATTTTTCTGGGGGTTCCTTAGGAACAACATCTACCAGGGCAGCCCTCGTACCATTGCTACATTGAAGGCAGCCATCATTGAGAAGATTCAAGCGATTACCCATGAGGAATGTGCTCGCGTTATCAACAATCTTGAATTCAACTGTGCCTACACCTAAATGGCGGACATCTGCAGCATGTATTCTAGGGTTCCTCTTGACATTTTTTTGGTTCATGTTTGAGACTAAATGGTTGCAGACCCTAAAATCTTCCACTTTTGCATGTCAACAAATGCCCTTTCCATTACTCTACTATTTGTGATCCTAGATTTGTGCCCGATCATTTTGTTTCAAAAATTGCGAAACACCCGTTCTTCTAACAGCGAGAAAAAAAACAAAAACAAAAATGGCTAGCACATTAAACTAGAAAGAAAATGTCCACTCAGAAAGTTAGTGAACATGTCTTTCCGTATTTTTCTGTACTTTTTCGGTGTTAAAAAATGCTTTTTTCCCCCTATATCTCGCAAACCATGTGTTGTTTTCGCTTGTTTCTTTTACCTTCTAGCTGCCCTGAGAATATAAAATTTTCCAAGGCGTTTTTCTTCAACCTGGGTATGACAATAATTTACATCCAGCAACAAGGCCTCTGGTTCGGCGATTAGAGGTTATAAGCAGCGTGGAACCACATCTTAATTGCTGCTATTTTCAGGTCCACCGATTCGGGGTCTATACTTCCTGTTAGGGTCCCAGCTATGGACAAATAGGGAACACTTAAACTAAAATCAAAACGCTAGGAAAGTATGACAATAAACTTTTCTGCTAAAAACACATGTGTAACCCGGATATAAGAGAGTTGTCGGGACCGGAGACGTAGTCTCTTATATCCGGGTTTCTCTTATATCAGAGTTTGGTCTATTTTGTTTAGGTAAGTATGGCTCTAATTTGGGACCAGAGAATATATCTTATATATCTTATATCCGGGTTTCTCTTATATCCGGGTTACACTGTATCAGCAATGTATTTTTATAATAAAATGAGATTTTATAGCTAAACCGATGACATAGCACAAATTGTCAAAAAAAAAAAAAAACAAAAAATGTATGATTAAATTTCAATTCATTTAAGAAGAAACACGTTTTCACTCTTTGCCTGATTTTGTAAGATATTTTGTAAAAAGATGTTGCAAAGTAATTATTTGTTAATCATGGAATATTCTTATTCTGTTGAATTATTATACAGGGTGTTTCAAAAAGAATACGCCAAAATCATCACGTGATGTGTCAAAAACGAAAAAAATTACAAACCTCTAGCATGAACACATGTGTCGTATATACATTCAAGTTTCATCTCATGTTTTATAAGTGCTCAATGTGGCCACCACCGGCAGCGTAGACAACATCTAGCCAATATGAGAATTCCTCCCAAACGCGCCTCAGCATGTCACGGTCCACCGTGTTGATTGCAGCTGTTATTCGATCTTTCAAGTCATCGATACTTGCTGGAAGTGCTGGAACATAAACTTGGTCTTTAACATACCCCCACAAGAAAAAGTCACACACAGTGAGGTCTGGGGATCTGGCAGTCCAAACACAGAGAGCAAGGTCTTTAGCACCTCTCCTCCCAATCCATCGCTGAGGCACGTTTTCATTCAGATAAGCTCTAACCCCGAGATGCCAATGGGGTGGTGCTCTATCTTGCTGAAAAATGAAGTCATTCGAATCTGCTTGCAGTAAAGTGAATAGCCAGTTTTGAGTGCTCTGTTCCCCAAATGCACACATTGTGACGATTGACGGTGCCTCTCAAATGGAAATTCGCTTCGTCACTAAAAGCTAAACGTGAAAAGAGAGTTTCATCACCTTCCTTCATCTCCAGCACTGACTCACAGAATGTCCTCCGCATCGCCTTGTCATAATTAGTAAGTGCTTGGACGAGGCTTAGTTTGTATGGTTTCATGTGTAATCGTCTCTTTAACACATGCCAGACAGAGGTATTAGGGATGGCAAGCTGAAGACTTGCTCGACGTACGGACTTACGTGGGCTGCTCTCAAATGCATCATGAATCCTCTCCACTTGCTCCTCTGTAACACGTGGTCTTCCAGGACTCTTTCCTTTGCACAGGCACCCACCCTCTTTAAACTGTTTAACCCACCGTCGAATGCTCTCACGATGGGGCGGATCAATGCCGAATTCTGTTCTGAAAGCATGCTGCACCGTGACAATGGCGTTTGGTTTCGCGAACTCAAGCACGCATAATGCCTTCTGCTGAGGAGTCGCCATTTTGATTGATCTTTCCACAATTCAGCTGCACTAGAAGCGGTGAAACTAACACCTAATCAAACTTTGATAAGTACTCTATCAAATAACCACTGATTGAGTCCACTACAATGCTATAGACCTGAAAAAACAGCGTAATGATTTTGGCGTATTCTTTTTGAAACACCCTGTATTATTTTCATATTTCGACATTAAATTACCCATTTTGCTGCTAAGCAAAACAACAAATGTGTCCTAGAAATTTCAATTGTCTTTTCTTAATGTTAATTATAAGTGTACACTTTGTTTCCATTGTTTCTAGAACTTCGTGTTTCCTCACATGTTCGGTTCATGATATTCTCAGTATCCTTCTGTAGAACCACATGTCTTTTGCTTCAAGTCTATTCTTCGTAAAAGGTTTGGAAGGAAATTCCAATCGTTACAAGAAGTGCAATAACATGAAGCGCACTTGAGAAATCTAATTTCTTGCAAATTATTTTAAGAAAAAAAGCTTTTGAGATTTTCAACCGAACGTAACGTTTAAGTCTTCGATGCCGAAATGTTCTTCGATGGATAAGAATTTTATTAATTCAATTTAAATGATTTTAGCATAAGAATGAATAGTAATTGATCTTACAAGAGGAATTAATACTAAAAAAGAGGTATAACATTTAGATACATGTCAATTTTAATTTCCTGTTTTTAGAACTATATTTCAACCGAAAGTAAACCTAACAGTTTTGGTCAATGAATGCTGAATGTTTCTTTGATGGAATCGACAAGTATCGCCATTACATTTACCATTTCTGCAAACAGCAGAGATAGAATAGAATAATACAAGCTAGAAAACTCTGAATCATATAGAAATTCGATTTTTTGTGTTGATATTTTTGAGTTGATTTTCAGGAAAAGAAAACATTGGTATTTTCGACCTTCACCACGATTGTCCTGTAGCCGGACGCCATGATATGGACGAAAATGAGAAAAGAATACGGAACTAGGATCAATATTAACACCAAAATATGTTTAATGAAGTCATTGTGTCAGTTAATAATCACACAAAAGCAGACTTCTCATATGAAGAATTATATCTATTAAACTTTCACCGCCATTGTGATATCATGGAGTTGAAGAGTTTGCGATTTTAGGGTCTAGCCTTCTTCAGACACGGAATCCACATTTTTGCTAGCGATGTGTAAGGGACTTGGTAAATTCCTCTCTTCAACGGTTGTTATATATCTCCAAGTATGGGATTGATGTATAAGGAAGTAATTCTAATAATCTAAAAAAAAAAAAAAGAAAATAAAGTACTATTCTTTGTGACGTCGTCCCCTGGTCGCAGCGCCAACCGTGTCGTTCTATCCCAGTCTACCACGGCACCAACTGTGACGTCCTACTTTGATTCCCAGTCTACCTACCCACGTTGTGATTTGATCTCGTCAGAGGAAATCAATCAGTCATCGGGGCCGTACTGCAAACCGAGTCCAACGGGGGTGATACCACAAAAATACGCATAAAAGGCAATAAAATGAAAACTCAAAAGTTCAAAGTATCAAAGAAAAAGGTAACAAACTTTATGTCTAGTTGTTCGATACATAGGACTGCATCTATCTCCCGACCCGTTCTATGGATCGTGACACGTCGTTTTCCGCTAGGCAAGTTTTAACACTTCAAGTCGTCTGCTCTCTAAGAAATTGGTATTTCGGTGGGTCTTTGGACGAAAGTCAAAAGAAAAACTTATTTCGGTGATCGGGATCTAAGTCGCTCTTTAAAATAATTGTTCTTGGTTTGAAGATGGTCCGGAATTGTGCGTGAATCCTGGTCAGCTATCTGCGAGGCTTGCCTCAACCGGAGACTGACTCTGGAAACTGCTGGGTCTCGACTCATTTCTGCTCGTTGTAGCTTCGTTTATATGGACGTCGACCAAAACCGGGGTGAGTTTGTCGGCGCCGGGGGGTTCCTCGATAATTCTAAATACATATCCACATCTCTGGTTAGGAATTTCCACCTTTTTCCATTTTGGGGAATCTTTCCTCACTCCCACCTTCTCATCATACTTCAGAGGGGCGTGAACTGCCCTCCCCACATCCTCGTGGCAACCTCTCTTACACATCCTCCAGATGGGCGGCAACAGCCTCCCTCGTGCATCACGTGATCACCACTCGACCAATGATGTCTTAGTCGGGCGTGGACGAATCTGCGTCTTTGTTTCAGAAAGAAAAAAAAATATCTTGCTTAAAAAAAAAAAAATATCTCTTTTTTCTTTCCCTTTTCTTCCCCTTAATGGTTTATCATTTCTCCAGCCGCGAACGGGACAATATGACAATGGCGGTCATAACTCTTGTCCTACACGTGGTTTACGTCAGGTATTTTATCGCTAATTATCAGAATGTGTGGTTTTCTTTACATGGTCTCAAAGAGAAACATCTCCAAAGTTCCACCCAGTCTGTCGCCTCGAAGAAAGAAAAAAAAAGCACATTCATTTTCTTTCGGCACAAATTCCTGATAACAAAATTTTATTATCCCAGGCCAAGAATGCTCGTGGGTGGTTTTTAATTTTTCATATCTGTCCAAGTCCTTTTTTAGTTGTCTGTTTTTCGTCACTTAACGAAATAACATTTTCATTTGAATTTTTCTTTCTCTTTCTCTGGCCAGCCGGTCTGTAGTTGATAATAAGATGTCTTCCCGTACCAATAGTTTGTTTTCATATCCTTAGATAACACAGCCGATGCCAAAACATATCTGATTCTTTCATTCTTTCCCTTTCTTTTTACTCAGAATTTCCCTGTCATTGTAATGACACTCTTTCGCCATTTGTTACTTATCAAAATATCCTTTTATCTATTGTCTCTTAGCTGTGTGTGTGTTCTTGCTTATCACTCACGATTCGGTTCTTAGCCTATCCTTTCCTTCTTTGCTTTCTTTTCCCTTTCTGCCTCGTTAAATGGTGCCACATTCTTAATAGAGTGCTCAATACAGAGTAGAGCAAATATAATTTATTAAAAGATTATAACATAAATATGTTATAAAATCACTACAAAAAATAGCCATTTTGTTTTAATACTCTGGTGTCTTATCAAGTGATGGTGTTGAATGTAGAATAAAGCGTTTTAAAAGGTTCAAATCGACCAGACATCCCTGTTGCAACTTATGTAACAGCGTTTCCCCTATCGAGGGGCGTTTGGTCGATTTGAACCTTTTAAAACCCTTTATTCTACATTCAACACCATCACTTTGTAAGACACCAGAAGTGTTGAAATAAAATGGCTATTTTTTGTAGCGATTTTATAACATATTTATGTTATAATATTTTAATAAATTATATATATAATATTTATATATATATATATATGCCGAGAACAGAACGTAAATTTTGTCTAAATTAGAACAAAATCCAAAAATCAGTTTACAAATGGTCGCAGAAAAATGCGAACGATTAGAAAATCTTTGACACAGCAAAAATAGAGGAACCTGGCGTGTCAAATATTCAAATAGTTAAGCAAAAACAAAATAAAAAAAAAGTTTCCTGGAAAATATTAGGTTGGTGCAAAAATAATAACGTAATAATGTCGTTTTTTGACGTTAAAAATACGTAAAAAAAACGACATTATTACGTCATTATTTTTGCACCAACCTAATAAATCCTTGTTATGGCTGTGGACAGACTCATTATTACAATGAATATCAATTTAGAAAAAAAAGAGAGAATGCTTTAATTGCAGCAAAAAAGGACATAAGCATATGCATTGCAATAAACACAAAATTAAAAAGGGGTTAAAAATGGAAATGAGTTAACTCAACTTCAATAGAAAACAAAGGAATAAAAATTCTAAGAAAGTTTGTGAATCTACAGATGAACAACAAAAATATTAAATTCCAATTGAATACCAGTTGAGATATGACACTGTTAAATGAAAAAGGAACTTGGAAAAATATAGCAAACCAACTTTATTGATCATGAAAAGAATGGCTCTGAGCATTACAGAAAATAAACTAAATTTTGATGGAGAATTTTATATAAATGTACCATTTATGGGCCAAACTATAAAATTAAAAGGATTCATTATGAAATGAACACAGAACTTGTTCGGTATGGATTGGATCAAGTCATTCGACCTTCTCAACTAGCTCCGCCTCCCCAGCAGAATGTCCAGGCAAAAAAGAGCTACAATCAGCAGTGATAGAGAAAACGGCAACAGGGAAAGCAGCAACAACAACAACAGCAGCAGACTAGGCTGCAGTGACAATCACAACAGCAATAACTGCAGAAGAAGCCGTCAGAAAAGCTGCAGCAAGAAAATCAGATGGAGCTACCCAACCAGCCGTATTGAGCATTTGTTGACCACTCTATTGTGGGGTGGACGCAAACATTGGGGCGGTAAAGAAGTCTGTTTCTAGCGTCTGTATCATAGGGGAACTGGGATTGCCACACCTGGCGAGTCATCGCCATGCCTCAAGGTTGGCTTTCCTACGCTGCGTTTTGATGAGGGAACGATTTTGGCGCTGAGTGTTAGGGACGCCTTCCTTAGACTTACCATCACTCCTCCTATTTATTGGGTTAAACGCCGTCTCGGTCGTGGAAGGTGGTCGACTTTCCTCAGCGAGTGTTGGTCGGCCTTTAGTCTGTCCAGTGACCTTTTTCGGCCTCTATCGTGAATTAGTCGAGGAGGTCGCCAAGGATCCTCTGTGTGGCCGGTTTGGCTTTTCAGCATCAGAGATGCGCACTTTCTGGTCTTGGGAACTAACGGGGATTATCTAAGCAACCCTGGGTTTTCGCTTAGCAAGCGATTGGTTCGGAACTCTCAATGACGTAACATACAGAGGGGGCGAGGCAGATTTTCCCAACTGTCATCGGTGGAACCTTGGCTTAGAGGAAACTGTTTCGCACGCCTTCTACCATTGTCATCAGGTCCGCCTTTTTGGGATTATATCAGCGAGTTGACGGTTCGTATCACTCTCGATCGGCACGTATCTCTCGGTCGGCACGTATCCCTCGATCTCGCGTACGCGCGTGACAATGTGTCGCTCGGAGTAAAACGGATGAAGCTTTTTACATTGCTAGCCGTGGCAAGAATGATGGTGTGGACATCGCGACAGGAGGGAATATTATGAGATCAACCTTATTCGCTTAAGGATCTGGTTGTTGTATGTAAGCATCTGCTTAGGGTAAAAATCAGAGCTGATAGAAAGTGTTTGATTTCGACAGATTTCAATAAAAGGTGGTCGACTGAGGCGAGCCTGGTTCGTGTGACGAGGCTAGCCTTGATTTTTCTCTTTTAATTCCTGTTGATGCAACTTGGCAGTTTCCAGTGAACCCTCTCCTGGTTAAGTAAGACACTATTATGTTTTCCTAGTTAATCTGATCAAGTGTTGTTCACGGCCTTTTCCCAGCATTCTCTCCATGTTGAGATTTCCAATTTCTCTAGTTTGTTTTTGGTCCACTTTTTCATCTCGCTTGGGTCAGACTTTGATTTTTCTCATTCCGTCATTTATTTTTACTCTACCCACTCTATCAGCAGAATACAGTAGTAACTCTGGTTATTTTTAGGGGTGGTCGGGTTTTATTAAAATCCGTTTTGTTTTAGTTTGTTTTTGTTTTTAATTTTTGTTAGTTTACGGGGTTCATTCCTTCTCCTCATTTCATGTTTCATGAAGTTTTTATATATTTTTGTATTTAAACATTTTGAGATTTTTATATCATGGGGGGTATTTTATAGGGTACCCCCACCTGTGAATATGTGGTATTGTGGCATAAGTAGGATTGAATGGTGACGGATAAGTTCTTTTGGTAAATGGATAAAATGTATCGGACGAATGGGTCGTGATCGTGATTAACTAGGACTAGAATAGTTAGCAAAGACCTGTATTTCCCCAATTCTCTTTCGGCCATGTGCCATACTTATTGTTCATTACAATAATAAATAAATAATTCTGTCTATTGGCAGAATACAGTGGCCTCTCTTATTATTTTAAGGGGTGGGCGAGTCGTAATAACATTTGCTTTGATATTATTTTTGTCTTACATTTTTAGTGAATTTTTATATATTTAAAAAAAAAAAGTAAAAAAAAAAAGATATTACGGACTTTCAAATTTTTATGTCACAGGATGTTTTGGAGCCCCACCCCCTACTGTGAATATATCGTATGGTGGTTTATTCAGGATTGAGAGGTGCTGGATGAGTTCTTGTGGTGAATGAATAAATTGTAATGACTGAATGAATCGTGATTCAACTAGGACGAGGATAGCTAATGAAAACCAGACCCTTCCCTTCGGTCTTGTGCCACAAGTTTGGATAATTACAAAATAAATAATTCAACAGAACTGAGATGAAGATTACTATGAATTGTTATTCCAGTAAACTTTGTTCTTGAATGTTAGAAACGTATTATTCTTCGGTATAAATTCCTACTATATTTTATATGTGTATCGACTTACGCATTTCACGATACAACATTAGGATTTATAACTTTAAGCGTAGTAATAGATTAGTGGTAATATCTCATCATTTTACAGTTGAAATGATTAGATATAACCTTAAGTTCTATGCTAAGAGTTTTCTCTATCACACTTCTCGTATGATGAGATCTGTTCCGGCTTTCCATAAAAATTTGATATTCAATATTTTAATTGCAATGTTATTCGTTATCATCTGTTTTGATTCTCGTTCTCTTATTATTCACTTTTCTTAACAGTGACTCATATTCTTTTATACTCAGTCACCCTTTGCGTCTTTATTCTATTGTTTGGGCGTAATGAATAAAAAAGTTATTGCGTTTTTATTAATCTTTACAAATTAAATAGAAGTATTTTCTTTATATATAAGTAAGCGTCACTGGAATAATTCAAGAATATTTTAACAGCAAGAGTTTTAAGAGTTTAATTTTCTAAACATATGAATTACTTGCTTCGTCACAAATGTGGAAGTCTTACTCTGCATTGAGTTTCATAAATTCTCAACAAATTGAGTTTTCGCAAAAGCTTTTCACTTCTCATCAGTTCCAATCGTTATTGATAGTTATTAATTATTTTATCGATTTAATGTTTTGAACAAGTTTTCTTGAGCAGTACAGGTGGGAATATAAATTGCCGTTGACCTCTTGAAAGAAGAGAGATTCTTTTGACCTGCTAAAGATCAAATGGGCCTGCAGAATGCACATGCATCGATATGCAGTTTGCTTTAGATTTGATCAATGGTGTTTTTGTTATATTAAATTAACTCAGCTCTTTGTTATTTAGAAAAGTTGAACAATAAGTAGGACTTTGCTGTGTGCCTTTCTATTGATTTTAAAAAAGAATTGTCATTGAACGAATAATCATTTTCGTCGAATAGAAATTTTACAATGAAAAATAGCATTTCTCCAATAATTAAAAATTAATTATATTAAGCGATAAACATGTAAAAATAAATAAATAAATAAATAAATAGATGCGTATATAATTTGAAAAATACGGCATTTTTTCATACTAAGTCTTTCATCAGTATGGCTGATGCTAACCTCCAAGAGAGCAACTCATTACATCTCATGTTTTCCACTGACATAAAATGGAGAGATTATATTCAATCTATCTATCTATCTATCTATCTATCTATCTATCTATCTATCTATCTATCTATCTATCTATCTATATATATATATATATATATATATATATATACTGTGTATTATAATAATATTATAATATATACTGTGTATAATAATAATAATAATAATAATAATAATAATAATAATAATAATAATAATAATAATAGTGCAGGGTTGAAAGCGGAAACTGAAGGTTTTATCCTTGCTGCGCAGGACCAATGCTTGCTAACTAGGAATTATCAAGCACATATACTAAAATATTGTGTCAGCCCAAAATGCAGATTCTGTGATAAATATCCACTAACGATTGATCATCTTGTATCAGGTTGCACGATGTTGGCACCCTCTGAGTATAAAACCCGACATGATAGAGTGGGCCAATATCTGCAGTGGAAAATCTGCAACTTCTACAGGAAGGAAACTGAAAGAAACTGGTATGAACACCACCCAGACCCGGTTACGGAGATAGGACCTGTTACAATTCTAT
The DNA here is from genome assembly GCA_963932145.1 of Acanthosepion lycidas. Lineage (NCBI taxonomy): Eukaryota > Metazoa > Mollusca > Cephalopoda > Sepiida > Sepiidae > Acanthosepion > Acanthosepion lycidas. The sequence continues at coordinate 25,200,303 of OZ010589.1, read as the reverse complement.
GGGACTACACAATACACACTGACAGAACAATCAAGGCCAACCGCCCAGATATTGTTATTAAAGACCACAAACAAAAACGGTGCCTCCTTATTGATATGGCAGTCCCTGCTGACTGCAATGTATCTTTGAAGATATTCAAAAAGCTGTCAAAATACAAGGTCCTTGAAATAGAAATCTCGAAAATGTGGCATATGGGAACATCAACAATCCATGTTGTAGTTGGAGCCCTAGGACTGATTGGAAAAGATTGCAGTAGACTAATTGAAGGGATTCCTGGAAGTCCATGCCTCAAGGAGATACAAAAAATTGTTCTGACAAGTACAGCCCACACTTTACGAAGGGCTCTATCTATGTAATTTTTTTTTTTTGTCAGTGAAAAGTGTCATGATGCCATTTCTAACCTTAGGTCCCTGGGTGGGACCCGGAAAGAAATGTGTAAACGCCAGAAATCAAAGAAAATAATAATAATAATAATAATAATAATAATAATAATAATAATAATAATACATTGTCCCTTCAGGATAGGTGCACACATGTCTCCCCACAATCACTTATCAATTGTAGCCCATAGCAGTGTTTCCCCTGTCTCGTATTCCGACATCTATTCGTGAAAAGCTTGTCAGGTAAATGGCGTGCTGCTTTCTCCTATCACACTTACCTTTTATATTTCCTGTGAAGGTTAAATGTTTCTAAACCCTGCTTCATTATATATCGAAGAAATTTCACTTCTCTTTCTGATTCTTACCGTAAGTGTTTTTTATTACCATTTTCTTTAAGAATTCTTAGTTACTTACTTATTCTGTACATACGAATTCTCCTTCTGTAGAACCACATCTTTTTCTGTTCATCTGTAAAAAAAAAAAAAGTACGACTGAGCTTCATTACAGGAAAAATGTTCCTGATCAACAGAAATCAAAACCATGTATAAAATATTGCTTAAATTAAAACAGAGAAATCTATAACTTATTCCTTACTGCAGACTGTTTAAACAACAGCACTTCTTCGATTAAGAAGAAAAAGGTTCCGCATCGATACTAAATTCAAGAAAGAGTTAGAAATCAATTGAAAGGAGATTGAATCCATGGTTGTTAGTAAAAGGGGCAGCCCAACATGCAACTTACAAATTGGACATAACAGAATCAAACAAGTACAACGATTTAAGTGTCTGGAAAGGGCAACATTCAAATCCGAGGGCGCTATTGGGATAACGAAAAGTGCCTTCCAAAAGCTAAGCAAAGTATTAAGAAACAGGAGAATTCCGTTAGAAATTAAGAAAAGCTTACTTGAATTTTATGTAATATCAACCCTACTATATGGAATTGATTGCTGGACAGACATCTCGTAGATAAAGAAAAGACTTCAAGAAACGGATACGTGGTTCTATAGAAGAATAATGAGAATACCATGGACTGAACTTATGAGAAACAAACAATGGGACAAAAATACATTTATACTTAAAAGCAGGAAGAGAGAGTTGATATTTCAAGGTCAAGAAAAGACGGCTTGGAAAATGTATTAGTCACAGGAGAGATTAAATGGCGATAGAGGAAATCAAAGCATAACATCCTTGTCATCTTATCAGAGCAGTGTTTGTGAGAGATGGCAAAAAGATAAAAATTACAAAGAGCTGTAAAATACAGAAAATTGTAGAGAGCCAACGTCTTGAAAGGGCACGGCACATCGAAGTGTTCGCACCAATACTTTGCATGTTAGATAGTTTAAGAATGTAAGTTCTAATTTAGGTTAGGCAAAACAAATGCTTTGGGGAAGAAGCAGAGATCGAGTCTTATTTTGAGAAGGAAAAAATCAATAATACAGTTTTAGTAGAGGTTGGTTTTGATAGGAAAAAAAACATCGATATTCACGAAGCGTCAAACCTACAAAGCAAGTTTTTATTGCCTCAGGGGAAAAATTTAAAATATGAAAAGCTAAGACGAACGTATTATTCACAAAGATACATCCGTTAAGTCAGGCGAGATAACATACAAATGAATGCCGGGTTATCTATCTAGCAATCTATTAAAGTTTGGCTGGTTATCTATCTTATCTATCTAATCCGGCTTGGTCATAGGTATCCATCAGTCCATGAAGTATTAACTTCTTTCTTTCTTTCTTTCTAAATCTATCTATCTATCTATCTATCTATCTATCTATCTATCTATCTATCTATCTATCTATCTATCTATCTAATCCAGCCTGGTCATAGGTATCCACCAGTCAATGAAATATTAGCTTCTTTCTTTCTTTCTTTCTTTCTTTCTTTCTTTCTTTCTTTCTAAGTCTATCTATCTATCTATCTATCTATCTATCTATCTATCTATCTATCTATCTATCTATCTCATTCTGCTCATCTATCTATCTATCTATCTATCTATCTATCTATCTATCTATCTGTATCAGTCTGTTCATATCTATCTATCTATCTATCTATCTATCTATCTATCTATCTATCTCATTCTGCTCATCTATCTATCCATCTCATTCTGCTCATCTATCTATCTATCTATATCAGTCTGTTCATATCTATCTATCTATCTATCTATCTATCTATCTATCTATCTATCTATCTATCTATCTATCTATCTACCAGTATCAGTCTGTTCATTATCTATCTATCTATCTATCTATCTATCTATCTATCTATCTATCTATCTATCTATCTATCTCATTCTGCTCATCTATCTATCTATCTATCTATCTATCTATCTATCTATCTATCTATCTATCTATCTATCTATCTATCTATCTATCTATCTGTATCAGTCTGTTCATATCTATCTATCTATCTATCTATCTATCTATCTATCTATCTATCTCATTCTGCTCATCTATCTATCCATCTCATTCTGCTCATCTATCTATCTATCTATATCAGTCTGTTCATATCTATCTATCTATCTATCTATCTATCTATCTATCTATCTATCTATCTATCTATCTATCTATCTATCTACCAGTATCAGTCTGTTCATTATCTATCTATCTATCTATCTATCTATCTATCTATCTATCTATCTATCTATCTTTCTACTCAACATAGAACTTTCGGTTACATCTAAGCATTTCAATTGTAAAATGATGAGATCTTGCCGCCAAACTATAGGGTGGTGCAAAAATAATGACGTAATAATGTCGTTTTTTGACGATAAAAAATACGTCAAGAAACGACATTATTACGCCATTATTTTTGCACCAACCTATTAGTACTTTGCTTAAATTCATAATGTCTAGTTACCAAAGAAGAAAGCACATTCGAACAATTCCCATTAGAATATTTATGAAGAAATGCGCAGGGAAGCTATGTTATTGCTGTGGGAAAGTGATTGAAGCCTAAATGCCAGATCAGGGCCAATGAATATTGCAAATTCTTCTTTTTATCGAGAATCTCTAAATATATAACAGAAGCACTAGATCAGAGGTCAGCAATTTTCAAACGATCGGCAAATGGTACACTTGTAAATATGTAAGATAGATTCGTGTGACAAAAACATTTCTTGCACCACACAGTGAACCAACTAGCTATACTTTTTCTTTCTTTATCTATCTATCTATCTATCTATCTATCTATCTATCTATCTATCTGTATCAGTCTGCTCATTATCTCTCTCTCTCTCTATCTATCTATCTATCTATCTATCTATCTATCTATCTATATCAGTCTGTTCAATATCTATCTATCTATCTATCTATCTATATCAGTCTGTTCAATATCTATCTATCTATCTATCTATCTATATATATATATATATATTAAGACATTTTATGTTTATACATTCTTATTATAGATACTACTCGTGTTACTTTTCATTGTATCTATCATTAAATAATATGACCAAATAAGTAAATATAAAGACGTTTAAAGGGAAAAAAAACCCTTAGATTTACCTAACATAACTAGAGCACTGAGTACAATCAAAACGGTATATACAAGAGACTTAATACATTGCCCAGTACGAAACTGCTCATTTACTCAAGAGGGTATTACTGATTTAAAGAAAATATAAACATTACAATTTTTAAATTTCACCCTAAGCAAGACAATAAAGTCACTTAGACGCAAGATGTTACTAAGAGCATATGAGACAAAATAAAACAAGAGAGAGAGAGAGAGAGAGAGAGAGAGAGAGCAATGCCAATAGATAACCCTTAACATTGCATTTAATTTTTTGAAGATCAAACTTGATTGGAAAGCAAGAAACCGGAAGAAAGTTCCATAAGCGAGAAGCGCGATAGAAGAAACTGTTAGAATAGAACTTGCGGTTACATCTATTCATTTCAAGTGTAAAAGGATGAGACCTAGCTGCCAATCTAGTACTACTTTACTAATTTACTCTTAATGATACATTATGAGATTGTATTAAGCAAAACACAAAACATTTGCTTGTCAGTTGACTGACCGTAATCAGTTAGATATGCACACTAGTCGCGAAATGCATCGTGAATATCTGTTCATGGGTGGGAGAGTAGGAGAGCATCATGTTCGGTTGTCGTAAGTATTCGTATATTTTAAGTTTAAAGGATGAGGTAGCGATGACTGATTCGGAGTTGCTATAGAGGCTAGGGAACGGACCCAACTGAAGTTTAGCAGACTATTATTTTTATGAGGAAGTGTATCTTAGCGCGATTTTTCGGGGATTGGGGTCAGATGTAAGACGATTTTGATTGGCTGAGATAGCGTGGGAATGATATATAGAGAATGTTTTTTCAGAGAATCGAGTCTTAGTCGTCAAGCAATGTAGACGTGTTTTCTTTCGTGTCTGAAACGGCTCACCAGTAAGAAACGACCCACACTGGATAGTTAGTACATGTCGACATTAATAAAATAGTTACGTTAAAATTATCTTTGTTGGTGTCTTTCATCGCTGAACCCAAAAGATTTCGCGACCTCGACCGGGAGAAAACATGAGAGAGAATGCAATAATTTGGGTGAAATCAGTAAATCAATGTGAGTTGATTTCTAACTGGGTCCTGCCTTTAAGGTTATGTGCCACTTTCATCTGCCACCATATCGAACTCACCTTTATTAAGATTTCGTATATTTGTATCTTAATGTCACATTACTTCTACTAATAATAATAATAACTTAAAACTGCTATTGTGCCTGTTGTGATGAAGAAAGACACCGAAAATCATGATTAAAATTCTTGGAGACATTAGCATCTCAGAGCTACAAAAGATTACTTTGTCCGGATCTATACATGTCATCTGCAAAACCCTTTCCATCTAAACGAAACAATACAAATGCGCTTATATAACTCTCATACTGTGCACTTTTTACTCATAGACCACGGAGGGGACTTGGTAATTGGCCACTTAAAATTATTCTCTGGCAAAAGGATACACAACGACAACAAGAAGAAGAACAATAATAATAATAATAACAATAATAATAAAAATGATAATGTAATTTGGGTTCCTGTGGATGATATCTTATTTCTTGGCTAAAGCTTTTAAAGGCAACTCCGTAAACTACATTCAAACAAAGACATACGGTCATGTTTTCTGAAAGTAACATGTGACGATACTGTCAATCGCTGCCATTAATCATAGTAGTCGTAAAAATCAGATTTGGAGAGAAAGAGACACAGATAGAGAGAGAGAGAGAGAGAGAGAGAGGTAGAGAGAGAGAGAAATGCAAATCATGCGAGACGGGATACAAGCAGTAAATAATACCGAAGCGTTTCGTGCGAGTTAAACAGGAAAACAATTTATAAGAAAACAAATAATAAATAAGAAGTATACAAGTGTGGTTGGTATATGAAATGTCCGCATTTGAAATGTACGATATTATGATTCTTTTTTTCGGGACGATGAAATGTGTCCTGGTTGTGAAGGCAGCATTTTGAGAGACGTTAGCATGTTAACATCTTTCTAAAGGAATCGATGAATGAAAAAGAGGCAGAGAGAGAGAGAGAGGGGGGGGAGGGGAGAGGGAGAAGGATAGAGAGAGGGGGGAGAGAGAAGGAGAGAGAGAGGGAAAAAGAATGAAAAGGCTAACTGCCCATTTTTGTACTGTCCTGCGAGAAATTCCCATTGGTTCTGTGGTAGAGTACACTATTTTGACGTGAGGTCCAGTTCTTTTTATTAAATAAATAATAATATTTAACATTATTAAATGGATAATTGGTAATAGTGACGAGATAAATTATTGACAAATCGATAATTGATGATAAAATTCTTAATTAAGACAAAGTGATTTCTGGGCTATTTTTAAAAAAAACGTTTTAAATACCATCAGATACAGTTATTTATTGAAAACGAAAAGTTAAAAAAAAAAAAAATTTGTTGTTGGTGTTGTGTCGATTCCAAAACCGGTTTCCTTTTCCATACTTGAAACGATAATGAACAATTTAGGTTTTTTTTTTATTTTGCTTTTTCTTATCTGACCGCATTTTATCGCCCCTATCATAAAAGTTATTGCTATTTGAGCAGATGCATCGCGGCACAATATTTAACTGAGATTTATTTAATTTACCTAATGCCCAGAATTACCGACTGACGAGCAAAGGAAACCATGATTACGATCTATCTATCCACAAACCAATTGTTCACTCAGCCATTTATATAGAACAAGTGGAGCTTTACTTCTATGTGGCATTTGCAACTGAAATCAGTGACGCATATTCGTTTACACATGTCCACACATAGACGCGTTAATATCACAGTGGCGTAATGTAATCAAAGAGCCAAATCCATTACATTCATACCTTGGGAAAGGTATGCATCCTCCTCTTCTCCTTCCAGCTATGGGTAATTAGCAGGACAGACCGGATTCTATAGCCTTGGATGGCAATTGGTCTACCTACTGTGGGAAAAAATCTGTCTCGTCAGTCATGTATCTAAAGATACATGATCGCCTAAGCGTTTATAACTGACTGAATGATGTTTACTTATTGCGAATAGTAATAAGCAAACATTATTATTCTGAGATATTTAATTCCAAAAAATGATTAAAAAAATCTATTAAAGTCGACTGACAAAGTTAAGCTTTTTATTCAACTTTTCGTGTTTTTTCTGTACATAAAGTGTGTAAAAATTGTCCAAATGTTTTATATATACGAGCAGCTATTCTGTCAGCCATTATCAAGGATATATTAGACCTCTAGGCTTCCTTGAGGTCTATACATCTATAGACTCATCACCATCATGGTTTCCATAGCAAGTAGTTTTTTCGAGGTGTGTTTCCTAGCCTAGTCTACCATACTTGACATGGATTCTAAGGAGTATTTATATAAAATTGAGGAAAAACTATTCTTGCTAAACCAATGACATCCTCACTTTGTATATAAACACTTCAAACCTTATTATTAGTTGATACCCGAATTTCAGAAGACAGCCCGTTTATTTTAAACAATATTTATTTCGTCTCCTGGTCTGTACACCGGATAAAACTAATTAAAAATATTTTGAAACAATCTCTTTTATAAGCTTCCTGTAGTGTGCAGGCCACTAGACGAATTAAATGCTAAATAAAATAAATGGAGCGTCTTTTCAAATAAGTTTAAAGTAATAAAAATATTTCGAATCAAAGACATCCATTACCTCTTTACATATATATATATATATATATATATATATATATATATATATATATATATATATATATATATATATATAACATATATATTTCTTCTTTTCTCCTCAGTAATTTTATAGTTGTAAACTTAATAGCGATTAAATTTTGATTTTGTAATTAGCAGTTTTAAATTTTAATATTAAATTTTATCATATAATTTAGTAATTATTGGTTGGAATACATTCTTTTTTAATACTACCCATATTTTAAACATATGAATAGATATTATAACATGACTTCGTTGTCAAGCTTTTAAATTTTCCTATACTTGTCTTTTGATTGGTCCATCTAGCCTTTGTAACAACTTTTTTCCCCTTGCGAAGGATTGTTAATTAATTTCAAACTTTTAAAACCATTTATTTTACATTCAACGTCATCTCTTGATAAGACACCGAGGGTGTTGAAACAAAATGGCTATTTTTGTAGTGATTTTATAACATATTTATGTTAAAAAAATTTTTTTTTAAATAAATAATTATATATATATATATATATATATATATATATATATATATATATATATGTTTGGCTGGATTGATGTGAGATTGTCACCCTGGGTTTCACGCTTTTGCGATCGTCAGACAAACTGATTGATTTTTTTTTAAAATTTGGATTTATGTAGATTGCGTGTATTGGTGTTATTCTGAAAGGGGGGTCGTCGTCGTGATGTCACTCATGATAAGGGAAACATAGATGCATATCCGTACACCGACACACGTACCCACTCGCCTTTTCGCCGGGGCTCAGACAGACATAAACATATGTGTACAGTATGGGATTTGACATATCTATGTATATGTGTCCTGTTGTCTATATACATACGTATTTGTATATAGAACTTCAAAGATCGGAAGCGTAGTGAAAAGTTCCCGTGAATGTCTCGTGAATGTATACATGTCAGCCATCAGAACATTTTTCTATTTTTTCGCTGAATAATATTTCCTCGCATGCATGTATATACGTATGGTGGGGTCTGTGTAAAATTATGATATCCAACCAAATATGTTAGCTCTATCTCTGATATTGAGCGCTTTCTAATAAGTACCGCGCATATAATATGTAAATAATAATATACATAATATATTATATATATATATATATATATATATATATATATATATATATATATATATATATATATATATATATATATATACTTTTCACACAGAAACACACACACACATATATATATATATGATTGGTGCAAAAATAATGTCGTTTTTTTACGTATTTTTTAACGTTAAAAAACGACATTATTACATCATTATTTTTGCACCAACCTAATATATATATATATATATATATATATATATATATATATATATATATTTATATATATATTAAAACAAAACAACGCACGCTTAACAAAATTACATTCCAAATTAGTCACTGCATATTACATTGCATCTGGGTATATGGTTATGTTGTTAACATTTCGATCCCTCATGTGATACGACGGCATAGAACCGCATGATGACGTGTGTCTGTTATTCAACGACCGTTATCGCCGCATAGCAATCTTTGTTTAAATGTCCGTATAGCTTCTCAGACGATGGCTCATGTGAGCTGAAACTTTAGATCAAGGAACAGCTTAATAATAAATACCAAATTTTGGACAATTTTGGGCTTTAATTTCACCCAAAATTAGACCAACCATACGAAGTTTAGAACGGCTCATGATCAAACATAATAGACATTCACTGTCTGTTATATTTAACAATACACACACACACACACACACACACACACATATATATATATATATATATATATATATATATATATAGAGAGAGAGAGAGAGAGAGAGAGTGTGAGAGAGAGAGAGATAAAGGCAAGATTTTTTCTTTTTCTTAGCTCTTTGTATATATCGTAGTGTTTAGGACCCGGAAAAATTATCTTTTATTTGAATAATATTATTAAAATAAAAGATAATTTTTCCGGGTCCTAAACACTGCTATATATACAAAGAGCTAAGAAAAAATCTTTAAAAACGAAGAGAACTGGATTGCTATGTAATATCCTTAGACTTACATGACCATGACCATGACTTGCAGGGCAATATTCCCTACTGGATAGAAACTGTAGCCAACAATAATGGAGTTCTACTGAATGATACTGAGAATTCCAAGGACAAAGCAAGAATGACGTATTAAAGAAAATGCCAACAAAAAGAATACTTATACTCAGAATCAGGAATAGGCAGCTGCAATTTCTTGGGCATTTAACGAGGAATCTAGTCTTGGAAAACAAGCCTCACGGGGTATATGGTGCGCAAGAAAAGTAGGAGAAGGCATAGAGCCACTTATCTGACGACCGTGTAATGTATTGTGCTCTTTCAGAACGTTGGCAATCATGGCTCTCCATAATTTCCTGTCTTTTGTAACTCTTAATAAACTATGTCTTTTTGACATCTTTTACAAACACTGTTCCTATCTCGCTTCATTCAAGGTCGCCAGGTTGATTATGTATTGCTTTCTTCTGTTTCTTTTACCTTAAGTATGTCCTGTGAGTATCAAATTTTCCAAGTCATCTTTCCTCATTATGTTCCCTAGAAATTTTAACTATCTCTTCTCGATGTTATATTTTGTTTCCTTTGACAGTAGAACTTCGTAGTGGCTCACATGCTCAGTCCATATTCTCAGCATCTTTCTGGAGGACAACGTTTCTGTCCTTTGAATTCTCCTCTACAACTGTGAAGAGATTGTATAACATTCACTGCTATGTAGGAGGACTGATATTAAATAATAGTTCAATACTCATTTCTGTCATTCTAATAATATTTTTCTGTTTCTTAATACATTGCTTAGCATTTAGAAGGCATCTTTGGCAGTTTCCGTTTGCTGTTGAAACTCTTCCCAGATATTTAAATTGTTGCAATTGTTTGATTTTGGGATCTCCAATTTGTAATTTGCATGTTGGGCTGTCTCTTTCACTAACTATCTTCTTGCAATTCCTACTTGCCTAATATATTCTTGCAATTCATATTTACCCCTTTCTTCTTGATTTCCTTCACTACATGCAGAAGGAATTCTTGTAGTTTCTTTTCGCTGTCTGCTGTCGACATCATGTAATTTGCATATTTTATGTAGTTAAGATTGCGACCGCTAATAATTAGTTCCGGTAGAACGTCTAATTCTCTCAGAATCGCCTCGCTGTATAAGATTGAAAAAGTCTGGTGAGAAGAGGCATCCTTATCTTACACCTTTTATTTTTGTAAAAAATCTGCTAAGAGCGAAAATGGATAGGAAGATTTGCAGAGCGATGGTTGTGCATGTCCTGAACCACATCCTAAAGTTACCCCGTATACCCATTAAAATAATCAAAACATCTATATAAAAAAAAAGCTTCGTCACACACAAGCGATCTTCTTTATATCTACAACAGTAGAACACCTAACCAACGTAAATCTCATTTGCTCCAAAGAGACTTTATTAATCTTAAACTAATTAATAATGCATTCAACGAACTTCCAATTATTGCAAGATGGCAACCGCTCTATTTGCTATTAATAATCACATCCTTAAAACTGACATGACTGAAGAATCTCTCCGGTAATTAATAATACAATAAACAAAGATGCTAAGTGTGTAAGCATATTGTCATCTATACAATTTGCGTTCTTCCCGGTAAAAAAGTTAAAATATAACCCAGCATCTTATATTTAATTCTTTTTTTACAATTTGGTTCATCCTGTACAAAGACCAATTTAGGTAGAAGGTTACAGAGTAAATGGTACAGTTTATGCGGATAAGTGGGGATGGTAACGGCTAACCCTAGACTTGAACAGGTTAAGATTGTGTTGATCGAGGAAACATCCTCTTGGGAGTCGATTCCACAGAGCAGTGATTCGCGGGAAGAAGCTATTTGTGTGGAACTTACTTCTCACCAATGGAATAATGGTGGTTTGCTACAGTGTAAGTAGCATGGCGGGTCCTTGCCGTGAAGATTAGAGCTGTAAAAACCAAGGAGTTCGCCCGAGCACTCTCCATGTATAAAGCGGTTAAAGGCTTGCCTCATCCCGTCTGTGAGGGAGGGGTTTAAGAATAGAAAATAATTTGTCACCGACAAGGACTTGGAGACGCTTTTCGATTCTATCGAGACTGGAAAGTGATGAGTAGGCAGCTCCCGCCCAAATATGTCAAGAGTACTCCATTTTAAGCATGTCAAAAATAATATACCAGATTTATCTTAATGTTTATGACGTAGCCAAATCTCTCTGTGAAATAGGTTCTGAAGATTGCTTCCGATTTAGCAAGCATAAAAAGAAAATCATGGACAGTTCTAATAATTTGACGATTGCATAGAATTTGAACTTAGCATATTTCTCGTATGCTAGACGTCGTATTATTTTTTGCTGAAATATCCCTCGAATAACACCCAGCGTCTTATCACTGCGTTGTTGCATAACAACGGGCGATAATGGGTATGTCCCCATTCGCATAAATACAGTAGTGGATGCTGTATATTGCTCCGCAGTCGGAGATTCGTCTCCAGCTGTGCTTGCTAAACTATCTGCCTCCCGACAGAGAGAATCCCCAGATGAAGCTATGTCGAAGGGCAGAATCTCGTCTCGGGAAACGGATACTCAATCCCATTTTATAGAGGGTCTACGGGGAATTTTAGGCCGAGCCTACGAGCTCGGATACCTTATATTAAATTCTCCCTTTGCGACATCTGACAGGGTCGGGTGGTTAGTATATATCCTGCAGTTGGGGATTCATTGTGGAATTCACTTGACTCAATTCTAGCAGTTGACTACTTGTACGAGCCTCTGCCGAATCTTATATGTGTTGTTCTTGTCGTAAGTATTATCGTTCATTACCAACCTTTGTGTGATTGTTCTATTCAGTAACCTTCTCTAGCATACAACACACTGAAAAGTCAAGTTGTATAGAGGAGTTTGCCAAAACTTGAAGGATATTCAGTCGTCCAGTTCAAAAATCTGAACATCCGAATTTCAAGTAATAATAAAATTAAAGAAAACATGAGTAATTTTTTGCTAATGTTTATCCAATACAAGACTCAGGAGCCACTCAAGCTAGATGTTTACGGTGTGAACTTTTATTAGCGTAAGAAAGGGTAAGAAGTGAAGTTCTTTGGGCGATTAAGGAAAGGTAAAGCTGACTCTAGACTTGGAGAAGTCAAGATTTAAGTGGTGAATAAAATTTCAGGCTTCAAGCGAAGACGTTGGATGTACAGAGTTGAAGTAGACTTTAGAAGGGTCAGATTTCAGTCAGAGAAGTACACAGTTGAATTTAGAAGGAACCGTAAATCCAATCCTAAACAGAAAACAAGGGATAAACTTCAGCAGGAAAGACTAGGGAAGAGTATGAACCTGACAACTGACAAATCTATCTACTTTTATTTTATACTTACAAACATATCTACATAAATTCAAAAGAGATGAAAAGTAGTAGAAATAGTCTTTCATTCAGTTCAAGTCGTTGGGTTGTTGATTTACAGAAAAAAAGTTGCGGTTGAAAAAAACTTTTATTGTTAGCGAAAATTCACTGATCTCTCATGTTGTAGTTGAAGATGGTTCGTTTGTAGCCGCCTGGCCATCCATACTGTTGTTGGAGATGATTCGTTTGAAGTAGCTGATATACGTTTCTTTCAGCACGTACTGTGGAGAGGGAAAAAAACCTTATAAAGTCCCGTATGCTTGGAGACCATCGCATCTCTTCTGGTGAAAATCTAAAACAGTAAGTTTTATAAGAAATTTTTCCAGAATGTAGGATCAAGAAAAAATAAGTTTTTAGTTTTCTCTGATTGGTCAAATATTTCACATCGTGATGTTTATTTTCTAACCAATAGACACTTGGATTTAAACGGCGTGTCTTGTATTGTGGAATCTTTTTGGCATGTTTGTGATATTCTGTGTTATTGGGTAGAAAATAATGGACGATTTTTAATATTGCGCATTTTTGGGTCTGTAATTGTGTTGGAAATAGGTTTCATTTCCTATATCCTCACAGATCCCAGTCACGAATACTATTTACGTAATTGGTAACTTGTTGTATTATGGTAACCTGGCAATATATATATATATATATATATATATATATATATATATATATATATATATATATATATATATATTGATATTGTGGAATACAGAAATACAGTGAGTCCCCCGTAATAGCGTTGGTTAGGGATCAGAACCGGCCCCGAACATTTGGTATCCATGAATACTTGTAACCCCCCTAAAAGGGCTTATAAGTACCAATATTGATTGTTAAAACTCCACATGACTTAAGCGTTCATCCCAAACACTTTAGAAACATTTCAGACCGATTTTAAAACATTTTCGAAAAATAGTATTAGTGACCATGCACTTGGCGTAAATTTTCTTTCATACGTACAATAACTGTTTTTAATAGATCGATACAGCCATTGAAAATAGTGTATAAGAGATGCGTATCAAGACTTAAAATATAAAATTTAAAACATTTTCTAAAAACAGAACTGTGATGCTGCCCCCAGCATAAGCCACTTTTAAGACGCCAGCCGCAGCCCCTAGCAAAAAACAAAGCCCAAGCAGTACGCCTGTTTTTGTGTTTGGTTTTAAAATGAAGACGTACAATTCTGCCAATTTTTATCATAAAAAATGGACTGTTTTAAGTCACTTAAATAACAGGAAAATAATACAAGAATATTTTATATATGTATCGAAAAAATACGCGAGGAGTTCTCAGCGAATAATTTGGTCTTCAAAAAATAATGGAATATTTGGAGTTTCCGCGAATAACAAGTACATATATTCTAAAGAAAAAACCGCGAATGTGTGAAGCTGCGTATGATGAAACGCGGATAGGCGGGGACTCATTGTATTACAATAATGACTTTAATTCTTAAAATCTATTTCCCGCACAAAGAGTAAAGTGATGATCGTTTAAAGCGTGAAAATGACAATCATCATTGAGTATTGATTTTTATGTCCACACAGCTTATGTCTGCCAACGTTCTATCCCCGATACTCCACGCTTTTCCCGCCTAAATATAACAAAAGTTAAACAATATATATATATATATATATATATATATATATATATATATATATATAGTACACAAACGTGTATAAATCATTTGTGTAAATGAATATGCCAGAAAATGTAAAGAATATGCCGCAATAGCAATTATTCCGAGTAATTGCTGTTTTGGCCATCGTTCAAAACTGGCGTAAGTCAGCATGAAAGAGATAGCTACGATTAAATAGATTACAATCATGCTAGAAGCGGGTAATCAATGGACAGTAAATCCGCTAGTCTATATATGATGCCTGGGGGCTAGGTTTTATGGTCAGTCTGTTCCTCGTACGGGTTATATGGGCCTACCTGACATTATAATACAATACAATTTCTCTTTCATCAAAATTAATAGCGACCACTGATAATGTGCCTGGAGAGATGGGCGGCCTAGGTAAATAATAAGTAATTGAAAGATATTATTTTTTGATTTGTCTTTATAATATCTATCTATCTATACACACACACACACACACACACACACACACATATATATATATATATATATATATATATATATATATATATATATATATATATATATATATATGCAACCAAAACTACATAAATTGAATTATGAGTATAGCAACAACGTTTTTATATGCCTACAAAAGCAACGTTTTAGGATACTCGAATTGTAAGTTTTGAGTATTTGGACTATAATGGAGTGTGTTTCATGCGCATTTACAAAAAAATTCACAAATATCAATTACATAATTATTTACTTATAGCAATTCACCGCTGACGGTGATCTTGGCTGAGATTGAAAGTACTTGGGAAAATAAAAGAACTAACCAAAACTACGACGTTTTTCTTAATCATGAACTAAGAAACCGATCCGTGAATTTGAGAGGATTAAAATGAGGAGACATATGTCTAGATTATTCAACCAAACCTGCTTGAATGTATGCTGCCTAAATATACATATGATATATATATATATATATATATATGTATATATATATATATATATATATATATATAATTATTTATTTAAAAATATGATTCCAACACGCGTGTTGGAATCATATTTTTAAATAAATAATTATATTTATGCTCTAGTTTCGTATCGAGCACTATTTTTTAAAAATAATTACAAAAATACTAAGGAACTTTGAATTATTTACCAAACCAGTTTCTTTCCTATTTTCTACAATATTTCCACACACACATATATATATATATATATATATATATATATATATATATATATATATATATATATATATATATATATATTCAATAAAGGTGCAATTAATTTACAAATTCATGAATTATTCATACATAAAACAAATACAGAGTTTAATGATTTAAATGGCGAGAAATCCATCTTCCCGAATAATTCAAATAATATACAAAAACCCCGAACCTGTTTATGAATGAAAAGATCCTTGTATTATAAATTTCAGTTGCATTAGGTCTTTTTATTTTTACGAGCTTTCGTCTGTTCCTACAAAGTAAAAACAAGAACACAATCTATTTCATACCTTAGGTCGAAGCAATTGCTGAGTGTATGTTGTGACGTAGGCGAAGTGTGTTGTGACGTAATCAAGGCGTGACGTGTTTTTTATATTCATTTAAGGATGCGCACTCTTAAGTTATAACTGATTTTTATTCATTGATTTTTGTATCTCTTTTTTATGACTATTGCTTCTAGTTTAATAAGTCTGTTTTTACCACTTGAATTTCCTAGTATTTTGGCATTGCTGTGAGTAGATGACTAATGTTTTTATGATCCTTGTACCGCTTAGTATTGTGTTGTCTGATCGCACTATGGTTTTATAGGTAGCAGCTGAGTATCACTGAAAGAGTGGTTGTGTTATTCGTTTTGTGTTTATTTATTACAGAGAAACATTCTCTGAGTGGCCAGGTATATACATACATACCATTGGTCTTATATAGGGGGGGGTGGAACTTTGAGATATATTATTTTCAATAACTATGAATTTTTTGTAGTAAATAATGAATCTGATGCTTTTATTTAATTGACTGCTTATATATATAATTCATTAGCTCCTTTTTTTAATTACTGTTTCGATTTTTTTGTGATATTGTGCATTTGATTTTGGTGAAAATATTTTAATACTATAATTTTTATTATTAAAATTGTTGTATAAATGACATTTGCTTGTCTGTTACATAATTTGGGTACCCGTTGTTGATAATTGTTTTATATTATTTAATTATTTAAAGAAATTTATTTTATATGAGGAAATGAGTTTAGCTCCTTGAATTATTAATGACAGTTTAGCTCCTTGTTTATTAATGACAGCAGTTTGATAATTTTCAAGGCATTTACTGTTATAGTTTAGAATACGTTTTCCCTTCCGCGATCATTACAATCTTAAACTGTTCAAGTCTAGGGTCTACCGTTATCTTCCCCACATATCCTAATGAAATGTGCCTCTTAATCAGTAACTCTTTATCTTGATTAGCGCTTGGGGATTATAGAGGGATATTGTAAAAATGTATTTTTATCCTCCCTATTTGCCCAATTCTGAGTTTCATAAACCATGTAATCATCAGGTGTAGATTGAAAAGGTTTTTCTCATAAATATATATACTGCTTCACTACCTTAAGAGTTGATTATAGTTATTAATATTTAAATTTTATGGGTACTTTTCATTCTGCACCTGACGATTGCATTGTGCATGAGAGTCAGAGTTGTCATAAGAGCGAGGCTATATATATATATATATATATATATATATATATGAACTTTCAACCACCTAATTAATGTACATGGACGTTCTCAAATATAAAAGCATTGATAAATCAATCACATTGTTCTTATAGATCAACACGTGCAACAAAATGCATTTACCTTGATAAAATCCTTCAGAGGACGAAACGCGTTGGCTAAGGAGAGTTTTTTGTCTTGTCATTATATTAATTTTCTTCATTTACAGATACACTATATATGAAAATAATTTACACAAGCACACACACACACACACACACACACATATATATATATATATATACATATCGTGAGATAATGTTGCCTATTTAAAGAGTTTACAAACAAAGGTAGCACTCAAGTGAAGGATCAGCAACTCGCGCGTAGATGAAAGAAAGAGAGGTTTATTGTAAAACAAAATACACTACTGAAAGACAGTGAATGTGGTGGCAGGATAGTAATTTCCAAAGCAACGTTATTTATTAGGTTGGTGCAAAAATAATGACGTAAGAATGTCGTTTTTTTACGTATTTTTTAACGTCAAAAAACGACATTATTACGTCATTATTTTTGCACCAACCTAATACCGTACCTCCCCGCGAGGCAGGATGTGGCACAAGGCAGTTTTTAATACGGGGTAAAAACGGAGCCGGTAGTCTCGGGCAAAAATTCCCCGAAGACTCCGTATATACGGGGTCAGGTAGCTGACTACTACCCCAGACATGACTCTGCCCTTCGTTATAGCCTCGTCTGGGTTCCTCTTTGCCCGAACGCAGAGGGTTCGACCGGCACAGTTTGGGACGAATCTCCAACTAATTGCCGAAGAAAGAATATTTACCTTACACCACACCACCGCGTGGCTGGATGTGGCACAAGGCCATTTTTAATGCGGGGTAAAAACGGAGCCCATAGGCTCGGGCAAAAATTCCCCGTAGAACCCCCTATAAAACGGGTCGGGTAGCTGTCTACCACCCCAAACGAGACTATACCCTTCGGCATACTCTCGTCTGAGTTCCTCTCTGTCCGAATGTAGAGATTTTGACAAGCATAACTGGAGACGCATTTCAAGCTAATTGCGGAAGGAAGGTTATTTACCTTACCTCCCCGCGTGGCAGGATGTGACACAAGGCCGTTTTTAATGCGGGGTAAAAAGTGAGCCCGTAGGATCGGGCAAAAATTCCCCGTAGATGAGGCTATGCTGAAGGGCAGAGTTCCTTTCCGCCAGAAGGCAGAGAGTTCGACTAACTTAGCTGGAGACGAATCTCCAACTCATTGCCGAAGCAAGGATATTCGCCAACCGCTGGACGCGGCCAGATATGGCACAAGGCCGAATTTAACGTGGGGCATCCGAGCCTACACTCGAGCAAAAATTCCCAGTAGACCGCGTAAAAAACGGAGTCCGGTAGCTGTCTGCCACTCCAGACGAGGCTATACCCTTCGGCATAGCCTTGTCTGGGTTCCTCTCCGCACGAAGGCAGAGAGTTCGACTAGTTCAGCTGGAGACGAATCTCCAACTAATTGCCGAAACAAGGTTATTTACTTCACCTACCCTTGAGGCAGGATGTGGCACAAGGCCCTTTTTGGATTCGGACAAAAAATTCCCGTCGGGTAGCTGTCTACCGTCCCAAATGAGACTCTGCCCTTCGGCATAGCCTCGTCTGGGTTCCACTCTGCTCTAAGGCAGAGAGTTCGACCAGCTCAGCTAGAGATGAATCGCCAACTAATTGCCGAAGCGAGCTCCCCACTATATCCTATGCTTACTATATACAGCTACTGATATAGTCAGTCCACATAGGCGATAGGGAGTGTGGGACATTTCATTACAATAAATAACGATATATATTATTATATCTCAAGAACATTTAAGTTTATTTGTGATGCACTTCATCTGTTAGGATTTCACAGAACTGAGTGTTTTGAAATACTTTCAATATCCTATTTCATATTCAATGCGAAACAAACGCCTCATAAAATATTCCAAAACAGAAATGCTGTATTTCCTGATAAACACACGAATAAAAAAATATATATTATTCTATCCACTAACTCTATCACAACTACAGCCGCAAAAATTATCTAAACTCAACAGAAAATTTATCATGACTATATCTAAAAAAAAAAAATCAAAGACTAACTCAATATAAACTAAAATAATCGAAAATTGAAGAATGAATTTACTCAATCAAATGCAAGAATTATTACAACGAATACGTTGGAGAAACTTCAAGTAGTTTAAACAAAAGACTATATGAATACAAAAGGGACATTTAAAATAAAAAAAAACAAATACAAACAAAACGCATTGGTTTTCTCGGTAACAAAACGGACCCACACTGATACACTAATTAAAAGAGAAAATTATTCACTAATACCAAAATGATAGAAAGTTCTTTTTATCGCAAGTTAAGCCACAGGAAATTTACATCTATACTCGGCAGGTTTTTTGTTATCACAGTGTGGGATATTTAAGAACAAAGATAGTGCAAAGAAAAAGAAAAGAGATATAAATAAATCTGACTAAATTGAAAAAAAAAATATTTAAAGAATTTTTAAACTACCAGCGTCTCCCATTTGTGCTCCTGTCTGATAATGTCCTAACGGATGAAACGCGTCACAAATAAACTTTTTCATTTTGTCTTTCCTCTATATATATATATATATATATATATATATATATATATATATATATATATATATATATATATATATATATATATATATATATATTAGGTTGGTGCAAAAATAATGACGTAATAATGTCGTTTTTTGACGTATCTTTTAAAGTCAAAAAACGACATAATTACGTCATTATTTTTGCACCAACCATATATATATATATATATATATATATATATATATATATATATATATGCGTGTGTGTGTGTGTCCTGATCTGTTCTTTGGTCGCTACACACGAACTGCCATGAGAAGTATATCTTGATTAATTGTAAACGGTCGAGAAAATTCTGTGCCAATTTACAAATAGTTTAGGTGATTAATAAGCTCGTCTTTGATAAGAATCAATGTCAAGAGGTCAGAATTTGTGTCCCTGACAGCCACGCACTGGCGTAAGTCGGCTAGATTCTGAGAATGGAATCAATAAGCTGAGATCAAGATTTGTCGCTGTCAGTAGCTTCTCTTTCAGGGTAATGGCTTTTGGAAAGGCATGAGTTCAAGTCTTTCTGGCAACTACACAAAATATTGTCTTCCCCACATATTTGTGCTACAGGGCTGCCATTAATGGGTGTGGTTGGGTGATGTGCCTATTTTCATGGAGTATTATATATCCCCCCATATATATATATATATATATATATATATATATAGTGTTCAGTCACTTCCCCTGCACCGTAACGTAGCTTTCCTAGAATATTTATGTAAATATTTTCATTATCTTTATTTCTGAGACGCGGTATTATACCTATTTAGACTATTTACATCTTTCGTACAGTTGTCCTCATATCTATTATCAAATTCACGACGTTTCGTTTTTTGTATACTCCTACATTCTACACACGTGGACTAAATATATGGTCGATTCGAAATTCCAACCTATAACATCCGAAGAATCCACCTTTTTATATTCCTATCATCAATTTCTCGCCAACATTAAAAACGTATAACTTCTATTAATGCTCGAGAAAAAAAAAACTCTCATCTAGACTACATTTCAAGAAATTGAAAACTACGAGATTTCTTCATGCGATTCCGTACAAATTCTTGCCTCCAATCTTATGCCATTCAGAGCATTAAATTGTGACAGTTCGCAATATATATATATATATATAAGGCTTCAGGATGAAACTACCACGCGCTGGGGGTTAACGTTTAATATTGGAATTAAACTTAAATACTGCTGACCAGTTTCGAAACATAGTAATTTCTGTATCGTGATGGAATCATATTTTTAAAAAAATAATAATTATATATTATATATATAGTTGGATTGATGTGAGTCACATCAATCCAACTAAATATGTCTAATCTATCACTGATACTGAGCGCTTTCCGATAACTACCGCGCATATATATATATATATATATATATATATATATTAGGTTGGTGCAAAAATAATGACGTAATAATGTCGTTTTTTGACGTATCTTTTAACGTCAAAAAACGACATCATTACGTCATTATTTTGCACCAACCTAATATATATATACATACACATTTATATATATATATATATATATATATATATATATATATTCAAACAAGTTTGGTTTAATAATTTATACGTATTAACATATTTATCAGAGATGCAAGACCCAAAGGTCCTTTAAATTGATATACAATATTGGTCTTTTACAAGAGGCTAGATGCTAGATGACGGAGAATTATTTCTGATAACTAGGTTGGTTGTATTAAATTTAGTATCGTATATAATTAATCGTATTTTTTTTCATTTGGCTCAGTGGTGGCTATCTGAGTGCTTATGAGTCTTTTTCGAAAGTTTTCCTCATGCTTATAATTGGAATGCATTTCATTCATTTCATATTTTTAGAGTTATTTGGTGATCTATTATGTTCTTTTATATTTATACTTATAATCTCATCTAATTTTTTCATCAACGATGCAATTAGTAAAGTCATTATTAATGAGGGTTTGTTTAATACTTTTAATTCAGTATTGAAAATCTATCTTGCTGAATAGTTTGATTTTCTACCGATTATTAAGTTTCATGTAATAGCGATTTTGTAGTAGGACATTTATAGTTGAGAGTGCATGTGTTTATTCTAGTTGGTTTTATATGGAGAGGTAGTGAATAAATATAGTAACAAATTCTTTAATGTTTATCATATATATATATATATATATATATATATATATATATATATATATATATATATATATATATATATATATATATACATATATATATATATATAATAAACTCACTAAAACGAACATTGAAAAAATATTTTGAATTTACGGAACTACGTATGCATATCCACCGACCCCTTAAAAATGGTCTCAGGTGAAAATGAATGTACCTGGGATGATAAAAAGTATTTGAAAAAAAAATTGTGTATTTTTCTTAATCACTTTTCTACGACCACTAAGCAATTAATTCATGGACTCAAAAAGATTAAAAATGAATAGACATAATACGTCTAAATCTCGTGATTTACCACTTGGCATCTTCTGTCTTACTGATAACATAGTTTCTGTCAACTTACAATTGAATTTTATAAAGCTTTCCCCACATTTTTCTTTTGCTACTGCGTCTAGGAAGTATTGCTAGCAATCAGCACGGTGTCATCATTATATCTTACTTTGTTTCGGATGGGAATGTTCAGAGACATACCTTGGTAAGACTTCTTGTTCAGAGATATATCTTAGTAAGACTTCTGCTTCAGAGATATATCTTAGTAAGAGTCTTATTTAGAAATATATATCTCGCTAAGACAACTTGTTCAAAGATATATCTTCGTAAGACTTCTTGTTTTTACATATATATCTTAGTAAAACTTCCTGTTCAGATATATATCTTGATAAAACTTCTTGTTCAGAGATATATCTTAGTACAGCTTCTTGTTCAGAGATATATCTTGGTAAAACTTCCTGTTCAGAGATATATCATGGTAAAACTTCTTGTTCAGAGATATATCTTGGTAAAACTTCCTGTTCAGAGATATATCTTGGTGAAACTTCCTCTTCAGAGATATATCTTAGTAAAACTTCCTGTTTAGATATATATCTTGGTAAAACTTCCTGTTCAAAGATATGTGTTGGTAAAACTTTCTGTTCAGATATATATCTTGGTAAAACTTCCTATTCAGATATATATCTTGGTAAAACTTCCTGTTTAGATATATATCTTGGTAAAATTTCATGTTTAGATATATATCTTAGTAAAACTTCTTGTTCAGAGATATATCTTGTTAAAATTTCCTGTTCAGAGACATATCTTAGTACAGCTTCCTGTTCAGAGATATATCTTGACAAAACTTCTTGTTCAGACATATATCTTGGTAAAACTTCCTGTTCAGATATATATCTTGGTAAATCTTCCTCTTCAGAGATATATCCTGGTAAAACTTCCTGTTCAGAGATATATCTTGGTAAAACTTCCTGTTTAGATATATATCTTGGTAAAACTTCCTGTTCAGAGATATATCTTAGTAAAACTTTCTGTTTAGATATATATCTTGGTAAAACTTCCTGTTCAGAGATATATGTTGGTAAAACTTTCTGTTTAGATATATATCTTGGTAAAATTTCCTGTTCAGAGATATATCTTAGTAAAACTTCCTGTTCAGATATATATCTTGGTAAAACTTCCTGTTTAGATATATATCTTGTAAAACTTCCTGTTTAGATATATATCTTAGTAAAACTTCCTGTTTAGATATATATCTTGGTAAAATTTTCTGTTCAGATATGTATCTTGGCAAGATTTCTTGTTCACGTAGGATAGTCTCGCTGTAATAGTGAAATAAATCCTACGAAATGACCCATCTTTGTCTTGAACCTTTTTCTCTTAGGTTTACGATATAAGTTGGTTTCTGGGGCCACAATGTTTTAACTTAGCTTTTTTCTTTTTACAATAATGTTCATCTTGTACAAGGCCCAAAAGCCTCTCCAGGTCGAGGGTTACATAGTAAGAGTTAAGAGTTACAGTTTATGGGGATATGTGGGGAAGATAACGATTAACCTTAAACTTGAGACATCCCCGTGGGAGATGCTTTCACAAAGTCGTTATTCGAGTGAAACCAATGGAATATAAAGGAAATGAGAGCAGTTCTCTACAGTGTGTGTGACCTAGCGGAACTTGGAACAGATGAAACTAAGGAGCGTACATTTTCTGAACGCTTTCCATGGAAATAGCGATAAAGTAGCGAAAAGCTTGCACCACATCGTCTGTTTTCGGCAACTCAAAAATAAAATCTTGTTTGATTGTTTTTACGGCTTATCAACCCATTGCAGGTTATTTAAAGCCAGAAAATATTTTTAGATGGTAAGAATTTTTTTGAGATAATAATGATTTTACTGATACAATCGTACTAACTAATCGACAGCGGGGGGGGGGAGAGATGGATTCATACCTTTCCCAAGGATATTTTCGTGCAAATGTAAATAATGAACCTGGAAATTGGCTCTCCAATTAAGAGCCGTTATCCATTACACCGACCGCACATTCAAACCTACACCACCTGGTATTCCCAAGCGGTCACCCACTATGTACTAACCAGGCTCGACGTTACTTAACTTCGGTGATCGTACGAGAATCGAACATTCAACGTGTTATGAACGTAAGCCTCAATGATAACATCTGTAGAGAAATTCGATGGTTGTAGCCTGAGTTATTAAACACTGTTATGTCGAAAGGTATAGAAAGAACTCGTCTGTGTGTCGTAGAAAATGGAAGATACTTACGCCCTATTATTTTTATGATTAAATGGGAAGACATTTTCGCTTTTTTAAAGTTTCATTCTGTATAAATCGCTTTTTGATTAATAAAAACACAATAAAATTGCTTTATTTTTAAATCCCGAGTTGACTTCTGTGTCACGCTGTATAACTGAAAGTATTTACAACTAAATCTATTTTTTGGGGTATAGTTCATTTTCTATCTGTATGTAAGCAGTTCACAGTATTATATGTTTCGTATTATTTCAATATCTTTCCCGAATATATGTAGTTTACCTAGTGCAAAACGGTTTTTATTTCATGTTTGTAACCAACTGTTGGAATCTTTTGAACATATAGTCACGTGTCCCTGTTATTTACCTTGAGCTCCTTGATAAGATCCAAAGAAGAATCAGCAATATTATTAGTGATGGTCTGGCAGCTCGGCTTCAGCGACTTTCCTACGACTGTAAGTTTGCCTCTCTGTGTCTTCTATAAATACTTTTTTGGTAATTGTTTGGATGAGCTCTTCGCTATGGTATACCTAGACTTATACTAGACTGGCGTCGAGATCGCATCAATTTACAGTTGAGATGGCTATATGTAACCGTACATCCTGTAGTAACAGTTTATTTTTTCGCACTTCTTATTTGTGGAACTTCCTTTCGGCTCCATGTTTTCCAGCTAACTTTAATCTAAAAAATGTCAATCGCTATCTACTGTCTCTTGATTATTTATATTTCATTATTAATGTTTCTCTTTCTAATTCTTCTACACCCTGTAACCCCTTACATTTAAGTGTCTTTACTGTCTTGCATGATCTTATACCGATTAAAAAATGTAACTTAGTTGTTGAATCGTTTGAATCAATTTTCAGCCTGCCTTCATTAAGAAATGTTCATTTCTTACACTATTTAAAATACTTTCTGTATTTTTCATTGTTTACGAAGAAGCTATCTTATAATTATATACATAGAGAATATAATTATACACACACACATACACACATATATATATATATATATATATATATATATATATATATATATATATATATATATATATATATATATATATATGTGTGTGTGTGTGTGTGTATATATATAGGTAACTATACTCGTTTGAATAAATCTTTACCCCCCACCCCCCCGGTGTTTTTTCTTGTGTTTTTTCTTCTTTTTCCTTTTCTTTGGTCACGTGGTGTGATTTTGATTATCGCCTATAAATATGCTGTTTCTCTTTTGCCTCTTTAGCCAGCTTTCCCTGACGATCCGCTTAGGTGAAACCTGGGTAGGTTTGTCTGGCCCACTAGGTTTATCTATCTATCTATCTATCTATCTATCTATCTATCTATCTATCTATTCATGAATTATTCATACATAAAACAAATACAAAGGTTAATGATTTAAATGGCGAGAAATCCATCTTCGCGAACAATTCAAATAATATACAAAAACCCCGAACCTGTTTATAAATGAAAAGATCCTGTTTTATAAATTTCAGTTGCAATATGTCTTTTTATTTTTACAAGCTTTCGTCTGTTCCTACAGACATCCTCAGGTATGAAATAGATTGTGTTCTTGTTTTTACTCTCAGTAATAAGAGGACAACGAAAATAGAGATGTAATCCGAAAAATGCTATGAGAAATGTGTTATTGTTTTGGAACGTGCGGTCGCAACGCTGAGTTTGAATTTAAATTTTAAGGTTGTGCGTTTATGTAGTGATAAGAGAATTCTTTGTTGCTGGTAGATTTTCCGTCAAAGTGGCATGAACTATATTGTTCAATAATTCCAGTAATATCGCACTTATTATCCGAATTATATATATATATATATATATATATATATATATATTATAATATATTTATAAGTCTACTAAATCGTGCATGCTTAGCACATTTCTGTCACATATCGTCTGAAGCTCCTGATATATATATATTTAGAGATCCGTGATAAAATCTAGGATCTTCAATGTAGTTGGCCCTAACCTGACATCTCGTCAATCACTTTCCCACCGCCGTGATGTGGTTCATCACTGCCATTTCTATAAATACACGGCATTGCATTTAAATCTTTGAAAATCTAAGTTGACTGCGAAGCGAAAAGCCGCAAGAAAGGTCCGCAAGTGAGAAGTGCGACGGAAGGAACTGTTAGCGTAGAACTTGCGGTTGTATCTAGATATTTCAACTGTAAAATGACGAGACCTTCATAGAGATTCCACTTTGTTTTAGTATCATCCCCGTCCCCAGACTGATGGGTAAACGTGCTTAACCCTACGTGAAGTGTCATGCGATTTTTTTTATTTTTTTTTATTTACACGGGACTGGTAAAATTATGAAAAATACAGTGCGCGATGGATAAATTGTCGCCATTTTATATTTCCCATTTCACGCATGCGCGTTGACTGTTTTTGATTTTGTCGACTGAAACAGTATCGCAGGGACAGTTGGGCAAGGTCTGTGTTAAAAAAAGAGCACCATGACGTATTTCACACCGTCAGAAATTTGGAAACGGTATGGTGTATTGCTTGGCATTAGGCACCGGAAGATCCAATTGGGAACATTTCAGTTTGTTTGGGCGTCAATCTGAGGACAGTGTAGAAGATTCGGAAAGAGCTGGATGATATATTCAGTCGACATCATGGGGTTTGGAATGATCGCGATGTTATGCCTCCATTCACTTTACCACAGGGCCTTAAACTCAACATGGAGGTCTATATGAAGTACCTTGAAGATGTAGTCCTCATTGAAGAGGGTGGCTGCTGGAAACAGGGCTCTGCACAATGTAACGCAAGCAGAAGAACCGAGTCATGGCTGCCAGACAATTTCTGCGACCACATCACTCCTTACATCGGGCCACCTAACTCTCCAGACTGAAGCCCCTTGATTACTATGTGTGGGACACAGTTGAGCGAGCGCCCAACAAAACTCTTTGTGACACCAAAGATGAACTGAAGGCAAGGATTATGGCAGCATTCACCAAATTAAACAAAGAGACTGTCCAGGATAATTGCAGGAGATTTGAACTCTGAAGGCCGTGGTTGAAGGCAAAGGCAATTTTTTTGTGTAATTTTGGTAAATATATCTGTTAAAATGTGATGTTAGTTTCATTTTTCCGTCGACGACAATTTATCCATCGCATCCTATGCAACTCTGAGGCGAAGAGAGTTGTCATGTTATGAGTGGATAATATGCAATTTAAGTTTTAACTTTTGTTGTTTTCAACTGGCACAGAGAAGAATATAGAAGAAATGTCCCTATGCTAATTGGAAAAGTAGATAGTAACCATGTTGCAAGTCTGTGATTAATGACCACTGAATTTCTTAAAAGACTTCAGATAAGCAAAAATAAGTTGCTTTTGTTTAGTGCCATATCAACATCTCCATGGGTTATTTAATACGGAAATGTAAATATTTTGTACATAATATAATTTTATTTTTGTCGATAATAATGGTTTACGAGTATTGCTATTTAACCCATAGCTGGAGGAGAAGAGATGGTCTTATGGCCTTCCAAAGGTCACCAGCGCGTAGTGAATATAACGAACCCAACTGGAATTGGAACTCGGCTATTTGATTAACAATTCCTAGCTATAATAGCTACATTACATCACCCACTATTCCAAGTATACAACAGCTGTTAACCCCTCGAGGTCACCCATCTGACTAGGCTTGACGTTGCTTAACTTCGGTGATCGTACTGAAGCCAATCTTTCAACGTAATGTGGCCAAATGACAACAAGCAAGGAAGAGACCATCTTCCATTTTTTTCGCGTTTGTATTTCGCTCATTGATGATGCTGCAAGATCAAACACATTCAGCTAATGTGAACATTTTTTATTTAACAACAAAGTTTGTAATGTATCTTTACTCTCATGCTGAGAAGTCAACGTCGCCAATTCAATATAATGTTGTATTCTCTCTCTCTCTCTCTCTCTTCTTTCGTCTTCTCTCGGCCGGGTGGCGAAATATTTTGGGGTCCTGAAAGACAGACATCAACAAATATAATTTGGATTTATCTAGTTTTATTAATGCCGTCGACGTCTACATTTCTAACTCCCTAGTGAATATGGAGCGACCTCAGTGGGGAGCCATTTCAGACACGAAATAAAACACCTCTAGATTGTTTGACGATTAAGAAGCAACTCACCGAAGAAATGTTTTCTATCTATCACTTGGACTTCCTTGTTTTGCCTTTCATCTGACCTCGAAGGTCAATCTCAGGAAGTCTGAGTAGAGATACACTTCCTCTTTTACAACTGAATGAGAAGGATTTCACGGTTCCTTCTATTACATAACCATGATAGCAAAAAAATAATGCGACATGAAAAACCTTTAGGTACAATGGACGATAGATATGGCTTCTCAAAGATCTTTTCATAATTACTCTTTGAAAGGGAAATGAAATACGTGATTCACAATTGAACGATCAAGTCTCTTTTCATTCATGACTGACTAGGTCAACAGATCTGCAATAGGGTACCGTTTCTTTCTACGGTTGGCTGGTTGCCAAACAAGGCTATAGGCCAAAATATGTTCCGTTATTCAACTGATGGGATAAGAAATAGATTCATGAGAAACAAACTGCTGCCCAAAATCCCACTCTCTGCGTAGTCAAACTGCAGACCAGTGTCCAACAAAATACAGTCAGACCTTGTCGGACAATGTTCTACACATTGAATAAGCACGGAGCCTAACAAGTTTTGTTCGTATATGTGCCGCGTTCGAATGTTGGTCTGAGTTCGAGATCTGTCCCAAAGTTGGGAGACTCACTGGGATTCAGCAATCTGACTGAGCAAATGAAATCTTGCCTTGTTTTTTAACGGTTTATCAACTACTTATTGGAATTTAATGCCGAACACTAATTTTGTTCGGAGATTTGAAGTAATAAAAATATTACATATGTTATTCTACTTTCACAATTGCATACATGGTAGATGATACTTAGCTTTTGTGCATATACATATTACTGTAGACGTGATTACTAGAGGCGATTATGTGTTCGTTTTATGTTGTAGATTTGTTGAAGTTATATTTTTTAATACAGTTTGATTTCTTTAAGAAACTGTAGCATATATCGATTAATGTCATGTAAGAGTTCTTTCATGGCAGTATTTTGATTATTTTGTTTAGTGGCACATCAACACCTATAAGCTATCCAATACCGAAATCCAAATATTTTGAATGCAATATTTTCAATTACAAATAAAATGTACCGTTGGTAGTTTTTACTATAAAAATCTATTGCCTTTACAATAAATACTATACGTATTTTTATATTTTCATAATGTTTTCTTTTGGTCTGGCGGTTCCCTATTTGCCAATAGCGGGGACCCTAACAGGTGCTACCAGCCCGAGTTAGGGACAAAAGCAATTAAGCGGTGGTCCCATGATTCTCAAATCCTCTAATCTCTCGATCAGAGGTCTTGATGCAGTATGGAGTTTGTTGCCATACCTAGGACTAAGCAAAGGTAACCAGAGAACTTATGATGAACGTTTTTGACTAAGCGTGTGCTGATTTTCCGTTTATCTTTGCTTATCTTTACCGAATTAAACTGTTTGATAGATCCCGTCATAGTCTATTAAAATATTTCGGTCTCACAAGGGATTATAAACAAGACAGTCTTTATTAAATAATCCATTTTCGACGAAAGATGTAGGAATCTTTTTGAAGTGATTGTCTACTCATTTAGATAATAAAGAATGCTGAAAAAAATAACATTTTCTCAAACTACACCAGCACCCGCGTAAATGAAGAAAATACCAGCTTCGGGACAGACACCTAACATGAGAGTGAATAAGATAAGAAGAAGCAAAAGAGCGAGAAGGGGGTGGGGAGGGAAGAAGGAGAGTGAAGTGAATGGCAATATTCCAAAACTGATAATTCTTCGTTGGAGTTCATTTCCTTGAAATTTCCGTTCAAAGGAATATAAAAAATAGCGTCCGAGCGAAAGGTAGGTATTAACATTCAATGATGACAATAAGAAACTCAATGCCTACGGTACACCGATAATAAAATTTATCAATATATTAGAGTTAAAAATATATTATTAAAATGAAAAAAAAAATGTTTTTCCTGATTTTTATTAAATCTTTATAATATTTTTTAGTCATTGTTTGGTTCATCTTCTTTCTTTTGCTTACAGAGGAAAACAGTTTCGTAACCCGTTTCCGTTTTGTAAATAAATTTTTGATTTTCTTAATCAAAAATTATTTGAATTCCTTTAGTCTTTCTTTATGAACACATCCAGATACACGCAAACATACAGTAAATACATACCTATATTAAAAAATAATACATACGAATATATATGTATATATATATATATATATATATATATATATATAAATATAAAAGTGAACATAGAAGTCAACACTTAGAGGCGACAGTCTGTTTCATGGTATATGCAATCGTCAAGCACACGTGGCTTGACGATTGCATATAGCATGAAACAGACTGTCGCCTCTAAGTGTTGACTTCTATGTTCACTTTTATATTTACACACGCTCTATCTCTGATATTGAGCACTTTATTCCATAAATATAGCACACCTTAAGACTATATTTCTTTATATATATATATATATATATATATATATATATTGTATTTCTGTGTTTACGATTGATTCGAAAACAACAATTTCAAATTTTGATCTTTAAATTCATATATATATATATATATATATATATATATATATATATATATATATATATATATATATATTGTATTTCTGTGTTTACGATTGATTCGAAAACAACAATTTCAAATTTTGATCTTTAAATTCATATATGTATATATATATATATATATATATATATATATATATATATATATATATATATATATATATATTGTATTTCTGTGTTTACGATTGATTCGAAAACAACAATTTCAAATTTTGATCTTTAAATTCATATATATATATATATATATATATATATATATATATATATATATATATATATTGTATTTCTGTGTTTACGATTGATTCGAAAACAACAATTTCAAATTTTGATCTTTAAATTCATATATATATATATATATATATATATATATATATATATATATATATATATATATATATATATATATTGTATTTCTGTGTTTACGATTGATTCGAAAACAACAATTTCAAATTTTGATCTTTAAATTCATATATATATATATATATATATATATATATATATATATATATTGTATTTCTGTGTTTACGATTGATTCGAAAACAACAATTTCAAATTTTGATCTTTAAATTCATATATATATATATATATATATATATATATATATATATATATATATATATATATATATATATTGTATTTCTGTGTTTACGATTGATTCGAAAACAACAATTTCAAATTTTGATCTTTAAATTCATATATATATATATATATATATATATATATATATATTGTATTTCTGTGTTTACGATTGATTCGAAAACAACAATTTCAAATTTTGATCTTTAAATTCATATATATATATATATATATATATATATATATATATATATATATATATATATATATATTGTATTTCTGTGTTTACGATTGATTCGAAAACAACAATTTCAAATTTTGATCTTTAAATTCATATATGTATATATATATATATATATATATATATATATATATATATATTGTATTTCTGTGTTTACGATTGATTCGAAAACAACAATTTCAAATTTTGATCTTTAAATTCATATATATATATATATATATATATATATATATATATATATATATATATATATATATTGTATTTCTGTGTTTACGATTGATTCGAAAACAACAATTTGAAATTTTGATCTTTAAATTCATATATATATATATATATATATATATATATATATATATATATGTATTTCTGTGTTTACGATTGATTCGAAAACAACAATTTCAAATTTTGATCTTTAAATTCATATATGTATATATATATATATATATATATATATATATATATATATATATATTGTATTTCTGTGTTTACGATTGATTCGAAAACAACAATTTCAAATTTTGATCTTTAAATTCATATATATATATATATATATATATATATATATATATATATATATATATATATTGTATTTCTGTGTTTACGATTGATTCGAAAACAACAATTTCAAATTTTGATCTTTAAATTCATATATATATATATATATATTTATATATATATATATATATATATATATTGTATTTCTGTGTTTACGATTGATTCGAAAACAACAATTTCAAATTTTGATCTTTAAATTCATATATGTATATATATATATATATATATATATATATATATATATATATATATTGTATTTCTGTGTTTACGATTGATTCGAAAACAACAATTTCAAATTTTGATCTTTAAATTCATATATATATATATATATATATATATATATATATTGTATTTCTGTGTTTACGATTGATTCGAAAACAACAATTTCAAATTTTGATCTTTAAATTCATATATATATATATATATATATATATATATATTGTATTTCTGTGTTTACGATTGATTCGAAAACAACAATTTCAAATTTTGATCTTTAAATTCATATATATATATATATATATATATATATATATATATGTATATTGTATTTCTGTGTTTACGATTGATTCGAAAACAACAATTTCAAATTTTTATCTTTAAATTCATATATATATATATATATATATATATATATATATATATATATATATATATATATATTGTATTTCTGTGTTTACGATTGATTCGAAAACAACAATTTCAAATTTTGATCTTTAAATTCATATATATATATATATATATATATATATATATATATATATATATATATATATATATATATATTGTATTTCTGTGTTTACGATTGATTCGAAAACAACAATTTCAAATTTTGATCTTTAAATTCATATATATATATATATATATATATATATATATATATATATATATATATATATATTGTATTTCTGTGTTTACGATTGATTCGAAAACAACAATTTCAAATTTTGATCTTTAAATTCATATATGTATATATATATATATATATATATATATATATATATATATATATATTGTATTTCTGTGTTTACGATTGATTCGAAAACAACAATTTCAAATTTTGATCTTTAAATTCATATATATATATATATATATATATATATATATATATATATATTGTATTTCTGTGTTTACGATTGATTCGAAAACAACAATTTCAAATTTTGATCTTTAAATTCATATATGTATATATATATATATATATATATATATATATATATATATATATATATTGTATTTCTGTGTTTACGATTGATTCGAAAACAACAATTTCAAATTTTGATCTTTAAATTCATATATGTATATATATATATATATATATATATATATATATATATATTGTATTTCTGTGTTTACGATTGATTCGAAAACAACAATTTCAAATTTTGATCTTTAAATTCATATATATATATATATATATATATATATATATATATATATATATATATATTGTATTTCTGTGTTTACGATTGATTCGAAAACAACAATTTCAAATTTTGATCTTTAAATTCATATATGTATATATATATATATATATATATATATATATATTGTATTTCTGTGTTTACGATTGATTCGAAAACAACAATTTCAAATTTTGATCTTTAAATTCATATATATATATATATATATATATATATATATATATATATATATATTGTATTTCTGTGTTTACGAGTGATTCGAAAACAACAATTTCAAATTTTGATCTTTAAATTCATATATATATATATATATATATATATATATATATATATATATATATATATATTGTATTTCTGTGTTTACGATTGATTCGAAAACAACAATTTCAAATTTTGATCTTTAAATTCATATATATATATATATATATATATATATATATATATATATATATATATTTTATTTCTGTGTTTACGATTGATTCGAAAACAACAATTTCAAATTTTGATCTTTAAATTCATATATATATATATATATATATATATATATATATATATATATATATATATATATTGTATTTCTGTGTTTACGATTGATTCGAAAACAACAATTTCAAATTTTGATCTTTAAATTCATATATATATATATATATATATATATATATATATATATATATATATATATATATATATATATTGTATTTCTGTGTTTACGATTGATTCGAAAACAACAATTTCAAATTTTGATCTTTAAATTCATATATATATATATATATATATATATATATATATATATATATATATTGTATTTCTGTGTTTACGATTGATTCGAAAACAACAATTTCAAATTTTGATCTTTAAATTCATATATATATATATATATATATATATATATATATATATATATATATATATATATATATTGTATTTCTGTGTTTACGATTGATTCGAAAACAACAATTTCAAATTTTGATCTTTAAATTCATATATATATATATATATATATATATATATATATATATATATATATATATATTGTATTTCTGTGTTTACGATTGATTCGAAAACAACAATTTCAAATTTTGATCTTTAAATTCATATATATATATATATATATATATATATATATATATATATATATATTGTATTTCTGTGTTTACGATTGATTCGAAAACAACAATTTCAAATTTTGATCTTTAAATTCATATATATATATATATATATATATATATATTGTATTTCTGTGTTTACGATTGATTCGAAAACAACAATTTCAAATTTTGATCTTTAAATTCATATATATATATATATATATATATATATATATATATATATATATATATTGTATTTCTGTGTTTACGATTGATTCGAAAACAACAATTTCAAATTTTGATCTTTAAATTCATATATATATATATATATATATATATATATTGTATTTCTGTGTTTACGATTGATTCGAAAACAACAATTTCAAATTTTGATCTTTAAATTCATATATATATATATATATATATATATATATATATATATATATATTGTATTGCTGTGTTTACGATTGATTCGAAAACAACAATTTCAAATTTTGATCTTTAAATTCATATATATATATATATATATATATATATATATATATATATATTGTATTTCTGTGTTTACGATTGATTCGAAAACAACAATTTCAAATTTTGATCTTTAAATTCATATATATATATATATATATATATATATATATATATTGTATTTCTGTGTTTACGATTGATTCGAAAACAACAATTTCAAATTTTGATCTTTAAATTCATATATATATATATATATATATATATATATATATATATACATATATATATTGTATTTCTGTGTTTACGATTGATTCGAAAACAACAATTTCAAATTTTGATCTTTAAATTCATATATATATATATATATATATATATATATATATATATATATATATATATATATATATATATATTGTATTTCTGTGTTTGCGATTGATTCGAAAACAACAATTTCAAATTTTGATCTTTAAATTCATATATGTATATATATATATATATATATATATATATATATATATATATATATATATATATATATTGTATTTCTGTGTTTACGATTGATTCGAAAACAACAATTTCAAATTTTGATCTTTAAATTCATATATATATATATATATATATATATATATATATATATATTGTATTTCTGTGTTTACGATTGATTCGCAACAATTTCAAATTTTGATCTTTAAATTCATATATATATATATATATATATATATATATATATATATATATATATATATATATATATTGTATTTCTGTGTTTACGATTGATTCGAAAACAACAATTTCAAATTTTGATCTTTAAATTCATATATATATATATATATATATATATATATATATATATATATATATATATATATTGTATTTCTGTGTTTACGATTGATTCGAAAACAACAATTTCAAATTTTGATCTTTAAATTCATATATATATATATATATATATATATATATATATATATATATATATTGTATTTCTGTGTTTACGATTGATTCGAAAACAACAATTTCAAATTTTGATCTTTAAATTCATATATATATATATATATATATATATATATATATATATATATATATATTGTATTTCTGTGTTTACGATTGATTCGAAAACAACAATTTCAAATTTTGATCTTTAAATTCATATATATATATATATATATATATATATATATATATATATATATATATATATATATTGTATTTTTGTGTTTACGATTGATTCGAAAACAACAATTTCAAATTTTGATCTTTAAATTCATATATATATATATATATATATATATATATATATATATATATATATATATATTGTATTTCTGTGTTTACGATTGATTCGAAAACAACAATTTCAAATTTTGATCTTTAAATTCATATATATATATATATATATATATATATATATATATATATATATATATATATATTGTATTTCTGTGTTTACGATTGATTCGAAAACAACAATTTCAAATTTTGATCTTTAAATTCATATATATATATATATATATATATATATATATATATATATATATATATATATATATTGTATTTCTGTGTTTACGATTGATTCGAAAACAACAATTTCAAATTTTGATCTTTAAATTCATATATATATATATATATATATATATATATATATTGTATTTCTGTGTTTACGATTGATTCGAAAACAACAATTTCAAATTTTGATCTTTAAATTCATATATATATATATATATATATATATATATATATATATATATATATATATATATTGTATTTCTGTGTTTACGATTGATTCGAAAACAACAATTTCAAATTTTGATCTTTAAATTCATATATATATATATATATATATATATATATATATATATATATATATATATATATATATATATATATATATATATTGTATTTCTGTGTTTACGATTGATTCGAAAACAACAATTTCAAATTTTGATCTTTAAATTCATAAACTAAAAATTGAACGGCAAAAACCTTAGGTAATATGCACCGAATGTAGATGAATACCAAAATATTTCTAATTTTGTATAACAATATTAGTTAAAAAATGTAAGCTTCCAATACTGAAGGATTAAGATGTCCTATCATTCCGATAATCCACTTTGTTAAGAGCATCGATTTGTTGCCAGATGCGATATTGAGATTTTTCTTTTAAATCCCAAATGTCAAAATTTAAATTTCCGGGCTATTCTTTTTAACGCTCTCTTCTGTATAAATCAAAGGGGTTTCTCTGACGACAATGACATTTGTTTACCCTTTTCCCGAAATTAACATATCGTCAAAACGCATTTAAAAAAGAAATTGGCATATTCATTCAGGATGTAGGCGATCACGTCTCTTCACGGACTTCTTTCTTTGTGAATTGTTGTGTAGAACGATTTCCCGTGGGCTTTCCAGCGTTTTTAATTGAGATTAATCCTTCTGCCAGACTGGTTTTCATCCCTGCTTGGAGAGCTTAGTGCACCAGTTGTCAAAAGCAGGCAGAAGACAAGCATTCATAACGTTTTAAAGAGAATTAATGAAACAAGTAAGAAAACCGGAATTTGAAATCGTGTTGCCGATTCCACGTCACGTTCATATTAGGTTGGTGTAAAAATAATGACGTAATAATGTCGTTCTTTGACGTTAAAAAATACGTCCAAAAACGACATTATTACGTCATTATTTTTGCACCAACCCAATAGTTGTTGTTATTGTTGTTGTTATTTGATTTTTTTTTTTAATTGTTATCTTTCTTGAAAATATTTAAAAAAAAAAAATCATATTTAATTCAGAATGAAATCAAAGTAAATCAAATTCCCAATCGTAATATTATGAATAAAAACTTCATATTGATATCATGAATTAATAAATCTATGTGTAATTGTTGTTGCTGTCGTTGTTATTGGTGGTGGTGATAGCAAGAATAATGGCGAGGTGTTTAATCTTTTGACTAACGATGGAAATATTTACAGATGAGCAGCGTTAATTCGTACTAGTTACACATCTTTCTTTTACTTTTTTCCTTTAGGGCGTGAGGGATCGTTGCTCTCCACAATTTATATTAAGCATTATTTGTCTTTCTATCCTTTCACACGCTATGTTTTGCTAGTCATTCACACAAATTAGTTACCTAATTTACTTTCGTTTTCCCTGTGCACCTCTTGACGCCAGAATGCCCTGTGGATATCAGATTCCACGAGCTCTCTTTCCTCGTAATTTCTCTGCTTAATTACATCTGTTCATTTCGGCCTCTAAGTGAGTTTTGTTTCAAATTCCCTTAAAATTTACTCGTTTCTTGCATGATAATGTTCATGTTATTTCAAGCACCCGTCTGTTGAACTACACCACAATTCTCTTCTTCATCTGAGGAAATTGTCGAACATTCACTGCCAAGTAGGAGAATTGATAT
Source organism: Acanthosepion lycidas (assembly GCA_963932145.1). Taxonomy (NCBI): domain Eukaryota; kingdom Metazoa; phylum Mollusca; class Cephalopoda; order Sepiida; family Sepiidae; genus Acanthosepion; species Acanthosepion lycidas. The sequence continues at coordinate 25,161,230 of OZ010589.1, read as the reverse complement.
CACTTTGTAATACAGCACTATTTCATAAAAGATATTTCATAACATACAAGGAGAGATGAACAGTCTGAAAAACTAGTATTATGAAAAAATTCTTTACTGACGTATCTGTGGTTATATAGATCTTTGGTATATGGTTTGTAATAACCATTAAGTCCAAGGTCATATCGGGAATGTTGATCAATTTAACAGATGGTAATGGTGCTATTTAGTGGTAAATTTTCTTTGAAAAATTATAAGTCCCTTTCTCAATCGGTCTATATTTCTTGGATGAGTTTTATGGAGGAGAATTACACCGTCATCATTATACATTTCGATGTCTTTAATGTCAAAAATAACAAAATTACAACCATTTCACAAGCATGAAACTCCGTGTTGTACTACTGGTGAAGTAGTGTAACACACACACATATATATATATATATATATATATATATATATATATATATATATATATATATATATATATATATATGAAAATTTCTCCGAATAAATCAGTAGATAGACAATATTTATGAATAAAAATGACAATAGGAAAACTGGTAATTGCTGACGGGTTTCGTCCAATGTGGACTTTATCAAAGCAAAATACGAAAATGAAATTAAATGAACAAAGTAACTAATAAAAACAAAAACAGAATGTACCTAGCAACTGGAATGTAGAGAAACGCTATTTTCATATTTTTAACTGAAAAATAACGTCAGTAATTGCCACGTGTGGAGAATATTGTCATTATAACTGTGTTGATGTATTCAACCATTTTCTTTTGATTTTATGAATCTGTTGTGCATATTTGTTTGTAAGAGCATTAATTTTGTTAAGAAAGGTGAAATAGGGAAAAAACCTGGGCGTAGATTAATATTTGGGTAGTTTACTATGGCGGCACTCTCCAGAATTTTCCTTCTGAGTGAGTTATTTTCTTTTTTTATGAGTGTAGCATTTTTAAAATCAAAATTATGGTTGAATTTATTTAAAACAAAATAACTCACTCAGAAGGAAAATTCTGGAGAGTGCCGCCATAGTAAACTACCCAAATATTAATCTACGCCCAGGTCTTTTCCCTATTTCACCTTTCTTAACAAAATGAATGCTCTTACAAACAAATATACACAACAGATTCATAAAATCAAAAGAAAATGGTAGAATACATATATATATATATATATATATCCAGGTAAGATGAGAACAAATGAAGTATAATTCCCCTGTCCGTAACATTTAATTTAAAAGCGGTCCTGATACTGAGTAGAGGTAAATATTGTTTTTTATAGGAGATTAAAGCAAACACATTTTAAAAATCGCTACACAATAGTAATCGTTTTTCAACACTACAAATGTGTTTCCTCGGGTGATGATAATATTACTGGCGAGTAAACGATTAATTTAACTTCGAAAGCAGAATATCCCGTTTTTTAGAATTTTACCGTGATTAACCAATTAAATGTGACCAGCGCAAAATTCAAGCTAACCGAAAAAAGACTGGATATAGGTCAGGTCATGAAGCCGTCTGCATATAAATTCCAGACAAATTAATTTCGGATACAAATGGTTTCATTATTTTCTTAAAATATATAGAAGTATGATGTTCAACTTTCACAAGGAGATAAAGGCAAAGAGGTACCTTAAATGTTAACTAGTTATATGCTTGACCAATTCCTACATAAAATCTTGTACACTGTTTACATTATTCGGACTATTGTCTTCATCTTTGTCGCCATATTTATCACAACGTTTAGACCGTTGTACGCTCCGGCCTTCTTCCGGTGGTTGGAATATCGAATTGAACCCTTTATTTCGCTCACTGGGGTAGACTGTTCTAGTTCAACGTACCATATCTAATGTATATCAGTTATCTCCTGTTAATTCCCCTCTTCAATTTCTACACTACCTTAAACTGGTATTGAACTTACAGCCCTTTGTGTCCTGCCA
>OZ010589.1:25094303-25154303 GCA_963932145.1 Acanthosepion lycidas | reverse complement strand
TAGAGACAAACGCCAAATAACACGTAACAATAAAAAGGGTTTTAATAGGTTGATAAAAGGTACAGAAATCGCCTGAGTAGTCAATAACTAGATCAGCTAAGAACTTCTCTGTCTCTCGGACTCGGTATTTATCCTTGCCCTTCGGCAAAGCCTCGTCCGGGTTCCCCTCTGCCAATGCAGAGGGTTCGACAGTTGCCGAGAGTCTGTCGCTCGGACTCAGTATTTATTAGTCCACCCACGAAGACCAAATGTGGCACAAGGCCGGTTTAATGTGGGTATCCCCGAGCCCGTAGGCTCGGCCAAAAATATGGCCTTTCTGAACCCGCCTAGACGGGTTCAGGCCCTGTCAACCTCCCCGGACGAAACCTTGCCCTTCGGCAAAGCCTCGTCCAGGTTCCCCTCTGCCAATGCAGAGAGTTCGACAGTTGCCGAGAGTCTGTCGCTCGGACTCCCTCATGTCGACTGACCTGCCACTATTTAAAGTCTTTGTTCACAGACGCAGATAAGTTCATCTTCAAGAGGGGTGGTAGGTTTCCGACACAACATATATATATATATATAGTAAAGTAAAAATCCGTTGATATATTAGGTTGGTGCAAAAATAATTTCGTTTTCTCACATAGTAACATATGTTAGAAAACGAAAATATTTTTGCACCAACCTAATATAATCCAATAGATCCTAGTAATATAAAAATATTAGAACTGATCTATGAAAAATAAATCGATTTTATTTATACAAAGCAGTAATATAATTTATAATCAAATAAATCCTTTTACCTCGTATGGCGAATAGTCTATTTCATAAAACGATTAAATTGGTCGTCTGTCTTTTCAAACCCGGTATAAAATGGAGTTCACGTCTGTAAAATAAGAGGAAGCAGTCACCGAAACATTGAAAAGTGAAAACTCGATATTAGCTGTTTTCGGTAAGTTAAATTTTTGGTTCAGCTTTTAGCATCCAATATCACTTCCTCCCAGTTAACTGCTACTTCCTGCAACCTTTAACTTTACAGATGTTAACTTTATTCCATACCAGGGTTGATTATTAGTTATATATATATATATATATATATATATAGAGAGAGAGAGTTTTGCATAATTTAGACGACAATTTATCCATCGCAGCCTGCCTATGGAGAAATCTCTATTGCCCGTAGTTGCTGATATTTGTTCAGGCCCTTGGTAAATACACTTCGCAGATAAGACAAAAACGAGTGAATCTATATCTATAATATCTGTAATTCCCTAAATGTGTGTGTGTATTTATGTGTGTGTATTTTTGCGTGTGTGTAATCAGATGTTGTTTATGCGTTTTCACAGTTTTCATCCGAACGCTTCTGTGCGCTAGGCTGAAAATGATGATGAAATGTCTCAACGGCTGAGGAGAAACGCCTCTTCAGCTGCTGCTGCGCGTAAGCCTCAAACAACATTGAGAACACAAAAACGGCCTTTTCAGGGCCACCTCACCATTCAAATTATTCCCCCCTCTCATTTGGGAATGTGTCTCAGTTGCACCCAAATGTTGTTACTAATACTGATTTTCTGGTGGACTGACTTTAAACGTCAACTGGTCCAAGTGAACGGCAAAAATTCCCTGTAATGAAACAGCCGATCGAAGACGGGTCATGCTGTTAGTAGGCAAAAAAATCACACACTTATATGCTCATACAACAGATATACAACTAGCGCACATATAGCTTCATACACACACACACACACAAAAATTGTATCACGATAACGGTTTTGAGTTTTCTAAGTAGACTCAGATGTTTAAATATCTGGGAAACATCTTGACAGAAAACGGTAAGATAGACATTGAGATCCATAGGCGTATTAGGATGGCCAAGGACCCATTCCAAAAGCTCAGCATAGTATTGCGAGACAGGAGGATATCTTTGGTAACAAAGAAAATGATACTGAACTGTTACGTGATATCTGTCCTTCTTTATGACAGCAAATGTTTGAAGATTTCCTCATAGATGAAGAAGAGACTCGAGGTGACAGAGATGTGGTTCTACAGAAGGATAGTAAGGATATCATGGAGAGAGAAACGATGAGATCTTGCAAACAAGGAGGAGATATATACTTAATACCAGGAAGAGGCAGTTGAAGTTTCTGGGATACATGATGAGGAAGAAAATAATACTCAGCTGTTACGTGACATCTGTCCTTCTTTACGACAGCGAATGTTGGACGATTTTCTCAAACAAGAAGAAGAGACTCGAGGCGACGGATATGTGGTTCTACAGAAGGATGCTAAGGATTACATAGACCGAGCGTGGGAGCAACGATGAGGTCATAGAGAGGTTTCAAACAAGGAGAAGGCTTATACTTAACATCAGAAAGAGGCAGATGAAGTTTCTGGGATACAGGTGGGTCTGGAGAATCTGATACTCACGGGTCGAATAGAGGGAGCGAGAGATAAGGGAAAGCAGTGCGTGGCATACGTGACGAGCTTGTGCAGGTGGATGACAGAACGTAGTCTGATGAAAGAAGAAGAGGGAAGGAGCTTGTTGAGAGCTGCAAGGGATAGATAGAGGCATGAACGCCCACTTCCTGAAAGGACATGGCACATAAAAATAAAGTAGTATTCAGAATATTATAGAAGATTCCAGTTTAGGGTTGGGTAGAGTATAAACGGAAACTTTTGATATCGTTGTATCAAAGGGAGACGTCATTTTTTGGTGATCCGTGCATTGACAAAAATACGGAGATATTTTTTAATCATTTCACCACAAGCAAGGCAATAAAGCCCCCAAGACGTGAGAGATGACTTAGTAGGAAAGAATATAAGAAAAGGAAAACATTATTAAAGAAATATGAACACTAAAAGAACAGGAATAAAGAGGGCGGGAGATAACAATTGACATTTAATTTTTTGAAGATAAAACTTGACAAGAAGAAGTCGGAAGAAAGTTCCACAGGCGAAAAGTGTGAGAAAAAAATGTTAGCATAGAATTTACGGTTATATCTAGTCATTCTAACTGTAAAAAAATGAGACCTTGCGATTAAATTCATAATATCTAGATACTACACAGGTAATCATCAGAAGAATTACCATAAACATATTTGAAAAGGCACGTGGAAGCTACTTTATAGCGGTGGGAAAGTGACTGAAGCCGAGGTGTCAGATCAGGACCAATAACATTGCAGATACTTCTTTGTATTTTATCAAGAATAGCCGGAGCACCAGACCAGATATAAGAAGAATATCCAGTGAATAACGAATGGTAGATTTATAAATGTCTAAGATAGATTCTGTTTTTTTTTTCTGAATTCCTGGGAAAAGGAGTTATAATTATATACACTATTTATATTTCGAGTAGTGTGTTCATCTTTGTTGTTTTCAATAGATTCTGTGGAGAAAAATTGTCTAGCACGACACAGTGAACCAATTTTCCTAGCAGCAGATCTAGCAAGTGATTCAGTTAACTTTTTTATTTAATAATTAATGAAATTGTATTCATATAGTTTATATTATTACTGTTTTCCTTTGTTTTTTTGTTTTGTTTCTCTGCTGAGTTTCATCGCATTTTGAAATATATTTGATTCAGTTTATATTCTTCTGTTTATGGAACATTCCAAAATGTATACTTCCGTCTTTATCAACTAAAACACATGGTTCAAGGTAATAAATATTTTTTTTTAATTTCTTTTACGACTTTCAGTTTATGAATTTAGAACTAAGATGAAGGCGAGCGACTACAACTGGACTATAACGAATAGATATAAAGTAATCTGGTTCGATTTATGAGGATGGAAAAAAATGACATATAACTTCTTATATATCAAGAACAATTTTAGGAAAATCTCTCACAAAATTTATGACAATGTTTACGCTGTGCAAATACAGATGTCCACGAATGATAGACGACACTGAAACATTAAATTTTAACCTGTTTATTTTGTCAAATATAGGTTTTGGGTTTAGAGTCTAACAGATCTCATCTACCTTCTTTTTCTTTGTGTTTTTAAAACTGTCTAATCAAATTTTGATTTAAATATGCTACCTTAATTAAAAAAGAAAACAGTTTTCTTAGACGAAAAAGTATAAAAAGAGCTGCAATCACTAGATCAACCACAGTAAATATACGTTTAAGTTCTAACAAAATTTCGCCTTTCTTGGGAGATCTTCGAATAGCACAATGTGAGATATTTAATCATGAGACGAATAAAATCAAAAGCAAAAAGCTTAAAGAAATCGGCTAGATTATATGCTCCAAACATATATATCAAATTAAATTTAAGTTTTAAATTTTCAGCGTCCCCTCTCCTTCATGCATATCGAATCAGAGTAAGCATCAATTTAGTCAGATGAAATCCTAAAGGACGAAATTTATTTCCACTTCATGATAGATTTTCCTAAAATTTATGAGGGCCCAACAATTTGGTATTATGTAAGATAAATTAAAATGTATAAACCCAGCCGGACGACATTGAAACCAACTGTGACCAGTTATAAAGGAAGAGGTTACACGTCTTAAACCTTTGATACCCGACCACCGGTTTACAGGTGGTAGAGAAACAGAAATGGCGCAATGCCGAGCCACCGGTTTGAACAGTGTAGAAAAAAAAAGGACGTAAACGGTTGAACGGTTGGTAAACACTTGTAACTATTTTTATATATATCCTGAAACATTACATACCAATTAATTGCGAATTTTGACTCAGGAGCTCAGGCAGAAGGTTTAAAATTGTTCAGAAACTCAGGACTGAAAGGGTTATGAAAAATGGAAAGAAAAAACAGTTACATTTCTTGGATATAAGAGAAATGGAGCTTAGAGAGTTTGAGACTCACAGGGCATATCGAGGACAAACCAGTCAAGGGAATAAATCGAAAGTAAAGAATACTGTAGTTTCAAAAGTAACGGATTCAACACACTGTTCATTTTATAAATATATTTTGATAAAGATCAACATAGGTGACAAAAGAAGAAATATAGAATTATATACATATATGTCCATATAGTATATAAAGTGTATACAGTTAGCTTTAAAAAAGGAAAAAAAATAACATTTGTACGATTAGTCGTAGTGTGTGGCGTTGTATAATTGCGCCACTTGTCTTTGTAAAGTTAAGCAGTCGGCTTGCCCTAAGTCGGAAATCTTCTCCGGTGGAGATAAATCCAGTGTTGTCGTTACTACATCTCTCAACAAAAAGAGAAAAGCAGAGTGAGTCAACTAGTTTGATACCGAGAAGAACGTCGCCTTTTAGCAGCTTTAAGCAGAGTTCATTGGCAGAAAAGGTAGGATTGCTGTTGAAAGCCCACAGGAAGCACGGTTAGAGGCTCGAATTGAGAAATCGGAGAGCCGAGTTCGAATTCAAGTGGAATCCATTACATTCACTTACTTAGGTATGAATCCTCTTCTTCTCCCCCCCCCAACTATGGGTAAATAGAAGGACAGACCGGCTTGGATGGCAACTTGGTCTACGGAAACCTACTGGTGAAAAAATCTGCCTCGTCAGTCATGTATCGAAAGATACATGATCGCCTAAGCGTGTATAACGCAAGGCACATAACTGACTGAATCCCACAGCATCTTTAAAGTGGTGAATGTTCTTTTATGAACTTCTTTTTTTTTGGGAGTGGGGTGGAGATTGAAAACAAAAATAATTCAAAACAGGCCAAGAATACTCGTCAGGCTAACAAATGTGATAATAATAATGTTTACATTAGCCGTCTCCTTATAAGGAAACATTCGGCATTCATTGAGCGAGCAGACAGTGATGCTATTGATTGAAGCATATAAAATCTTTCCATTAAAACAATTTTTCAACAAAATGGTTTTCTCAAGTCCAGTAGCTGTTATTGCTCTTTCCAGTAGTTGTGGGCGTTTCCTTCTTAATTTCTTGTCTGAAGTAGTGTAGAATGTCAACAGCTAAGTTATGACATTACTTTCTCTTTGAGTTCCATTTTAATTTTGAGTGCCGTGGAAGCCTCCAAATAGTGTTGTTTCTGTCATCTAGTACAGTCCTCTGATTATGATTCTGTAGCAACAGTCCACGAGATTCAAATAAAGATGACCCTCGCTAAAACCTACAGGATTCATTCGCTCATAGCCACCTTTAACTATCGACCTGAGAAAGCGATTGTATACAACTGACCGTAAAGATATTTCTGAATATGTCTGACGCCATTTATGACATCCCTATGAAAGACACAATCTGACTTGACTTCGTAAATTATTATTAACAGCTGGTCACACGTATCCAAGTATGCCTCAATATTAGGGTAGTTAGTCAATCCCTGTTACAAGCGCCTGCTCAGGCACATTTTTGATTGTTCAACATCCAAGGCACCCAGCTATGCTATGCTGAGCAGACGTTAGTTACATTTTCTAGAAACAGAGCGTATTATCTGGCGTGATCAACAGCCTGATCACGGCCAGTACGCTTAAACCCTCGGTCACGATGACTTGTGACTTCATGTTAGCACAATCATTTGCGGCTCCCAGATAGTTACAACTTAATTTACAAGGCTTGGATCAACTTATGGTATGGTATTCAAGCACTTTCTTAATGTAAAAGTTGCCTCACGATGAGATCGCCTCCCCAGGTCAATAACGTGAAGTAGTCAGCTTTCTTGGAAATCGGCCATGGTGAAATTCAAATGCAGGTCTTCATGGTTATAACGTTCTAACCGAACGTTTTCATCACTCGGCCATTTGCCGAAGTTGTAGGTTAATATTTCAGTTTAGTAGCAACTTGCGGTGTTGGGCGAAACTACCCCTAGCAAAATTTTTCCTGTGTTCAATTTCCTTTCTCGTATGCTAAATTTATTATAATGGAAATGATCTAGTATGTTAAAAAAAACCCACTGCATTCCCCTTTACTTACCAGATTTAGCTCCATCTGATTTCTTTTCCCTAAACTCAAATCCCACCTGCGTGGTCGCCGTTTTGGAAACACTGATGAGATCATATGTGATGTGCAGGAGTTTTTGAAGGACAAAGACGACACCTTCTTCCGTGATGGGATTACAATGCTTTAAGCAAAGTTGGACCAAGTGCATTGATGCTAAGGGTTAATGTTTTGAAAAATAGTGAAAAACTGTCATGTTTCTCCAAACCTTTCTGTGGCAGGTTTAGAACTTCTTGAACGAATATTGGGACTTTGTTCGGATATTTGATATCAGTCATTTATCATGATTATAGATGCAACCCCATGCCAGTTTGACTTGTCAGCAGCCACTTTATTCAGCGTCATTTAGACAACTAACAAGAATGAAAAAAAACATGTTTGGTTCGAATATTTTTCGTATTTGTGAGAAAAAGATAGAAAAAAAAAATGATGTAAATTTTTTTCTGTTTTCGGTTAAGTCAGTAAAAGGCTTACGGCCGCATCAAGTTGAAACAACGATTCCCATACGATCACTGAAGTTAAGCAACGTCGAGCCTAACAAGTATCTTGATGGGTGACCGTTTGGGAATACCAGGTGCTGTAAGCCTCGATGTGCGGGTGGTGTAATGTATAATGGCTCAAAATTGTCAATCGGAGGGGAAGGTTTCATTTCCTGTTGGGTTCGTTCTATTCACGAACGCGCAAATGTCCTTGGGAAAGGTATGAATCAGTTTCTTCACCCCTCATCTATGGATTAATTAGCCAGGCTTGCATCGCTAAACAATTATTGTCTCAAAAATAAATAAATAAAATATTACAATCTAAAAATATTTTTTGTTTTTGAATACCCTGCAAAAGGTTGATAAACTATAGTAAACGAGCAAAATAAAGAAAGGAATTAATTATTTTAAAAGAAAACAGATTTTTTAAAATTTATTCTGGTAAACTTTTTCGGATGTGCAGTTGGTGTAATGAATAACATTTCGGAATGAGAAACCGCAGAACAGAGTTCGATTTCCAGTCGTGTTCCTTACATTCACTTTCACGCAAATACCTTTGGGAGAGTTATGAATCCATATTCTCCCTCCATCTATGGGTTGAATACCAGGGCAGGTTGGGTCCTAGAACTTTGGTTAGTAACCACTTAACCACAGGAAAAAAAAACCAAAAAATGGCATCATAGTGCTAGAAATTTTCTGCCTATTCAGTCACAAATTGCAAGAGGCATGATCGCCCCAGCGTGTATTTTGCTTAACTGACTGAAACATTTTTAATTTTATCCTGTTTACTCTTGTGGCAGACTTGAAGACTGAAACAAGAAACGAAGCAGATACATTATCTTTGTGACTTCGTGATTAAGGAAGTAAGTTAATTAAACACACATTCAAAAAATGTTGACTTCGAAAGACCGTTCAGTATAAGAAAAAAATCATGTGTGCTTTACTTAAAACAAAAGCAAAAAATCAGAGACTTTTGACTTTGTACATTTTCGTAAAGATTTTGAAAGACTGAAATGTTTTGAGCTTTTATCTAAAAATATTTTCTGTACAATGTTGTCTTTTTATCAGGTTTTCTTTTGAGCGAGATCAAAACTTAAATCCTGTTACTTAAAAAAAACATGAAATAGCTGATTTGCCCTTTGGATGAAACCAAGCTTTTCTGGCATGAGTTTGTAGTTCATCAAGGACAAAAGCAAAACAAATACATTGAAAATGGTGTTTGTGTATGGATTTACACACTATCTGAGTACGCATGCGTAACAATTCATAGTAAACAGTAGACAATAAGAGAAAAAATACTCATAATAGACTCTCAGGTGAATGTTTTAATAGGAAATGTAACATTACATCAATTATAAAGATTAAACAGATATAAACAGGAAATATATTAAATAATTGTCGGAATTAATCTATTTCATAATATATATATATATATATATATATATATATATATATATATATATATATAGAGAGAGAGAGAGAGAGAGAGAGAGAGAGATAAGTGTGAGAATAAAATAACGAGATATTAGCAACTGTATATGCGTGCAATAGCGTGCATATGCAAATAAGCAAATAGAACTACGGAGTATTATTTTAATAAATACACATACGTTTGTAGTGCAATTTAAAGTTTCATGGTTTTCCAAGTCGTCAGGCACATATGGCAATTGAATCGATTATTACAGTTGTATTTTAAAAAAAATACTGAGTCTCATAGGAGGAACACTAAATTATACTCAGATTCAAAGCTCAAAGTTAATATTAGGTTGGTGCAAAAATAATGACGGTTTTTGACGTTAAATAATACGCCAAAAACCGTCATTATTTTTGCACCAACGTAATATGAACCCAATATATTGTCGGGGTGTAAATTCAAAATATAGGATTGTGTGGACGGAGATATTGGGGAAAAAAGACGCAACCTTAAAGTTTATATGGTACATGTTTTTTCTGTTAGGAAAAATAAAAAAAAGAGATAAGGTTTAAATGAAGAAATTATAAAGCGTATAGAGCAAACAATATAAATAAGAAGAAGTGGGTAGGGTAGAAGTTGATTGTATTATTATTTATAAATAATCCTTGTTTCAAGGGCGTATCACTGCACAGTATATAAAGCTAACGTTTAATAATATTAGGATATAAATTAAAAAAAAGTTAAAAAAATAAAAAGTGTAGATAGATGAAAAGGTGAGAATTTTTTTTTAAAAATATTTAAAAAGAGGAACGTATGTAACCCGTTACGTATTAATAGACGCTTAAATGTTTAAAGTGTCTGTGTTAATAAGTATTTTACCTAAAATATTCAATGGGCAGTGGAAATAGGGTAAAAAGATTTATCCAGAATCAAAATACTTTAGGAGAAAGCTTTTTTTTATGCGTACAAGCTATCATAAGGTCACGACGTTTAGTCAGCAGGTTAATATTTTTGAGAATGAATCCTTTTTCCAGCAAACACAGGTTACATCGGCCCCAGAGAAAAAAAGAGGTGTAGTTTTGGTGATGTATTGATTTGTATTGATTTCCCAGTAAAAATGTTAAGAGTGCCGTGGGATTTGAATATTGTTTATTGGTAAGAGTCAACTTATAATGGTAATACCAGGTCTTCCAGTGATTTGCAGTGGAACCAAAATAAAACGTAGTCTCGCCATTATGTTTAATGCTAGCCTTATAAATAACGCTTTTATTCATACATTTATGATTTAGTGGACAGGTACTGTTTTTACGACAATTACATTTTTTGTCTGTATTAATATTGCTATTGAGGTTGTTTAAATATTTGTTTAATGTTATATAATTATGTTGTGCTGGATAATACTGGAGGTTTTTGGTGGAGCTGTAGCTAGTTTTAAAGTTGTTGTTGTTGTTGAAGATTTTGTTGTTTTGTATATGCCCGAAATGTTTGTGGATTAAATTAAGGAAAATTTGACTTATATTGGTGTTGACATTTTTTTGAATGGTGGATTTTATGTTGCGTTTTCTAATTTTACATACATTGTTGGTATTCCTTACTAATGTTTATGAATTCTAGCGTAACTTTGTGTTTACTTTTTTCAAGTGCATCTACATATTTAGTTTTATATTTATGAAAAATAATTTTGTTAGTAGAGTTAGTTGAGAGCCTCCCTTGCACTGATTTGTGCAAGTTGATTAAAGAATCTGTTTGGTGGTTGTGGCTATACAATCTCTTCTGCAGGCCGAAAGACACTCTTCAGATCTCGAATGAGGTTCACTCGTTTTGATGACAGCATTCTGTAATCTAAAATGTAGACAAATGATTAAGTGCTTAATGTCTAATTAGGGAATATGACACTATAATTATTTGTTCATTGGGATACTCGAAATCTTTCAAGTGGTCCGAGTTACGCAACTATATATATATATATATATATATATATATATATATATATAAATATAATAGGATAAGGGACAAATAGGAAACGTTCATAAATCGATTGTGTTGTTTGGATTTTATCAAATCTGCATGAAACTATGAAATATGGAAGAGAAAAATAAAATTCTTGCAATTCTCGATTATATTTCATTTTCTGATGAAGCTTTAATAAAAGCGAAACATGCTAGATTTATAAGCGTTTCCTATCTGTTCTTTATCATTTTTTCTATAGAGTTCTAATCCATATTTGGTATATATTGCTCCGACATTATATATATATATATATATATATATATATTAGGTTGGTGCAAAAATAATGTTTTTTGACGTTCAACTTCAAAAGATCATAACTCCTTTCATAATAAACTTTATTAATCGAATTAAGAATCATTAGTATCGTTACATTTTTGCCAACGAGAAACAAGTTTATTTATCCCATTAGCATAGAAATCCGGAGTTCTGGAAGCGATGAAGTCATTGAAGGCCGATTCGGCATCATCTCGGCTCTTGAAGCATTTTTCGCACAGGAAGTTGTCGAGATGCTTAAAAAAGTGATAATCGGTGGGCGAGAGGTCCGGTGAATATGGCGGATGAGGGAGAGTCTCGTAGCCCAATTCGTTCAGCTTCGGCAGGGTCAGTTGAGCAACATGCGGGCGAGCGTTGTCATGGAGGAGAATTGGTCCCTCCATATTGACCAATCTCGGGCACATACGTTGGAGCTTCTGGTGCATTTCGTCAATTTGTCGGCACTACTTCTCCGCCGTAATCGTTTCGCCCGGATTCAAGAAGCTGTCATGGATGAGACCGGCCGCATACCACCAAACAGTCACCATAACCTTTTTTTGGTGAAATTTCGGCTTCGGGAAGTGTTGTGGAGCTTCTCCGGCATCCAACCACTGTGCCGAACGTCACCGGTTGTCGTAGAGGATCCACTTCTCATCACACGTCACAATCCGCTCGAGAAATCAGTCGTTTTTGTAGCGCAGAAGGAGCGTAGAAGACACCTCAAAACGACGATTTTTTTGATTATCGTTCAATCCATGCGGCACCCATTTATCCAACTTTTTTGACTTCTCTATTTGCTTTAAATGGCGAACGACTGTTGAGTGGTCGACCTCGAGTTCAACAGCAACTCCTCGTGTGGTTTTGCGAGGATCGGCTACAATTAAGGCTTTCAAATGTTCGTTATCAACCGCAGTCGGCCGGTCGCGACCGTCTTCATCTTCGAGGCTCTTGTCACCATTGCGAAATTTCTTGAACTACCGTTGTGCCACACGTTCGTTAGTGGTTCCTGGGCCAAACGCATCGTTGATATCACGAGCTGTCTCGGCAGCTTTTCGGCCTAGTTTGAACTGGAACAAGAAAATCGTGCGGATTTGAATTTTGTCCATGCTGTCGAAAAGTCTGCAAAAAAATGAATGAAGAGATTGAGAACGGTAACGAATAACAGGATTCGATAGAGCGAAAAACGCGCTTCAAAATGATATATAACATGGCTATATATATCAATGAATTAATTCAGAAATCATATATAAAAGTAACATATGAGAGAAAACAACATTATTTTTGCACCAACCTAATATATATATATATATATATATATATATATATATATGTGTGTGTGTGTGTGTGTGTGTGTGTGTGTGTGAGAGAGAGAGTATAAAATTTAGGAGAAAATATAGACCAAATATAGATTATCACACTCTCTCCTTTTTTCACCCTCTCTCTCTCCAGTGTCTTCTTTCATCCGTTAATTAAAAAAAATGTCCTATATTTTTATTTTTATTCTATCTTTCTTCCTTTTTTATTATTAATATTAATTTTCCTTTTTCTTTTTTTCTTTTTTATTTTCTCTCTCCCTCTCTCATTTACTTGTCTCCTTTTTATTTTGGTATATCTGTCTGGATGGATTCCTTCCATATTTTAAAAACTTTCGGTCTGAAGAGATGTATATAACATTATTCATTAAATAAATTATTACTCCTATGCATTTTTAATGTGTTTTCTTAATATATATATATATATATATATATATATATATATATATATATATATATATATATATATATATATATATTTCCAGTTAACTTTGATATGACAAAGTATCGGGTGGTACTTCTGCTCCGCTGGTCGCAGCATTTGAATGGTTTTAGCTATTGTCTTCAGAGCGCTGTCACAGATTTTGAATTGCAATATATTGTCTTACTCCTGGTTACTAACCATGGCTAGAGAATCTAGACTGCTCTGCTTTTTAACCCATAGCCGAGGGAGGAGAATAGATGAATTCATACCAAGCATATTCGTGCAAAAGGGAACGCAGTGACCGGCCCAAGAATTTAAACTCATGAAGCCGACCCCAACTACGGCCACACTGCCCCGACATTCATGACTAAGTCTTTTATTTGAAAATCATCTATCTACTTAGCTTTGTCTGTTTCTATCTATCTATCTATCTATCTATCTATCTATCTATCTATTTATCTATCTAAGCCTGATCATATCTATCTATCTATCTATCTATCTATCTAGCTAGCTAGCTAGCTAGCTCTTAAACTGTTCCTATCTATCTATCTATCTATCTATCTATCTCAATCTGTTCATATCTATCTTTTGCAGACGTTTATCTATCTCAGTCTTTTCATATCTATATTTCTCAGACGTTCATATCTAACCATCTATCTTAGTCTGTTCATTATCTATCTATCTATCTATCTATCTATCTATCTATCTATCTATCAGTCTGTTCTATCTATCTATCTATCTATCTATCTATCTATCTATCTATCTATCTATCTAATTCTGTTCATATCCATCTAGCCTTGTATCTATATATCTATTTATGCAGCTAGCTTGCGAGCCGAGCTCTTTTTGCGCGTGCCGTTGAGTGTGCGTAATCTCTGAGTCTGTGTGTGTGTGTGCACTTGCGCACGCCCATTTATAACAGATGTGAAACTGAATACACATCTGAAGAAGTTTTTCTCTCGAAGCAAAGGGATTCTCTCTATGGAAATTGTGTCCATATTTTTGCCTCAGATTAACTCTAGCATTTCGACTTTTTTCTCTTCTTTGTGGACAAAGTTGAGAAAAAATAGCTGAACAGTTTTGGCTTTTGCCTGACGTTTCCCGGGCAGCTGTGGTGAATTATACGCGCCCTGTCCACTCCTCAGACATAACCTTTCCCCAGACATGTTCTTTTTTTTATTCATTTCCATCATTTTTACCAAATTATTTACTTCATGCTTTATTTTTCCCTTTCTTTATTCAAATCTTTTTTACATTTTTTTGCGTTTTTCTTTCCGTTATTTTACAAGGTCCTTTCTTCTTTCGATCTTTTGTTCTTACTTTCTTCATCTTTACGTTTTTCTTCCTTTCTTTTTAACTTATCTATCTATCTATCTATCTATCTATCTATCTATCTATCTATCTATCTATCTATCTATCTATCTCAGCCTGATCATATCTATCTTTCTATCTCTGCCTGATCATATCTATCTATCTATCTATCTATCTATCTATCTATCTATCTATCTATCTATCTATCTATCTCAGCCTGATCATATCTATCTTTCTATCTCAGCCTGATCATATCTATCTATCTATCTATCTATCTATCTATCTATCTATCTCAGCCTGATCATATCTATCTTTCTATCTCAGCCTGATCATATCTATCTATCTATCTATCTATCTCAGCCTGATCATATCTATCTTTCTATCTCAGCCTGATCATATCTATCTATCTATCTATCTATCTATCTATCTATCTATCTATCTATCTATCTCAGCCTGATCATATCTATCTTTCTATCTCAGCCTGATCATATCTATCTATCTATCTATCTATCTATCTATCTATCTATCTATCTATCTCAGCCTGATCATATCTATCTGTATCAGTCTGTTCATTATCTATCTATCTATCTATCTATCTATCTATCTATCTATCTATCTATCTATCTATCTATCTATCTATCTATCTATCTGTATCAGTCTGTTCATTATCTATCTATCTATCTATCTATCTATCTCTAGCTAGCTATTGTTTGTCACTCATTTTACAACGTTCTTTTCTTCGTTCATTTTAACATTATCAGTTTTTCTGTCTCTCTCTGTTTTTTATATTCTCTCTATCTATATATCTATCGAGTTTGTCCCCCTCACATTTTTATAATCGTCTTTCTTTTTTCTTCTTTACAACGTTCTTTGTTTCTTTAATTTTTAAACTCTCCTTTCCCTCCCGGATTTTTACAACCGCCTTTCTTTCTTTCTTTCTTTCTTTCTTTCTTTCTTTCCAACGTCTTTCTTTTCACTCATTTTTATAACCTTCTTTCTTTCTTTCTTTTTTCACAACGTCTTTCCTTTCCCTCATTTTACAAGCTCCTTTCTTTCTTTTTTTTGTTTTTATCACCTCCTTCCTTTGCCTATTTTTAAACTTTCTTTCTTTCTTTCTTTCTTTCTTTTCCCTCATTTTTATAACCTTCTTTCTTTCTTTCTTTTTTCACAACGTCTTTCTTTCCAGCTCATTTTTATAACCTCCTTTCTTTCTTTCTTTCTTTCTTTTTTCACAGCGTCTTTCCTTTCCCTCATTTTTACAAGCTCCTTTCTTTCTTTTTTTTTGTTTTTAGCACCTCCTTCCTTTTCCCTATTTTTAAACTTTCTTTCTTTCTTTCTTTCTTTCTTTCTTTCTTTCTTTCTTTCTTTCTTTCTTTCTACAACGGCCTTCCTTTCCCTCATTTTACAACCTCCTTTCTTTCCTTTTTCTTTCTTTTTTTCTTTCATTTTTACTTCTTTCCTTTTGCTAAATTTTTAAAACCTCATTTCTTTCTTTCTTTCTTTCTTTCTTTTTTTTACACTTTTTCTTTCTTTTTTTTAAATTTATGTCTATCTATCTATCTATCTATCTATCTATCTATCTATCTATCTATCTATTGTTTGCACTTCATTTTTAACGTTCTTTCTTTCGATCATTTTAACATTATTTATTTCTATCTCCCTTTTTCTCCATTTATTGAGATTTTTCACCTCTCATTTTTATAAACGTCTTTCTATAATTTTGCACCTTAATCTTCATTTTTTCTTAAATACTTAGATTTTAACATCGATTTTCTTTTTTTTTTTTTCTTTTGATTTCTTTTTCGGCGTTCTATTTTATTATCTTTGGTTTCTTTTGACTCATTCGTTTTCATTCGTATCTTCTTTTTTCTCCCATTCCCGCTATGTAACCTTCCTGACTCTGCAAGACACTTGACATCGAAAAATATTGTATACAACCTGCGGCGAACAAATTTGAGTTTTCCTTCGACTTGTTTTTCCTTTTTTTTACTCTATTTTTTACATTGATTTTAGAATGCAAAAGTCAATAAATTTTGAGACTTACGTTGTCAGGCGCTGTCTGTTGGTAAACGCGTATCTCTCAATGTGGAACTTATATCTGTTGTAAGACAACCTTATTTACAAGTATATTTTTATATACGTTTTCCTAAACGTGTGAGCATACATGTATCTAGAGATATGCGTTTATGTGTTTATTTTCCTTTAATCCAGACTTATTCTTCCTCTTTTGTCGTAACTGCTACTATCCCCACTGTCACTACAACCTCTACAATGGCGGCTACTCCGGCTTCCATCTAAAACTTAAACGTTCAATCTGTTTCGCGTAGCCGATATTCCATTTCGAATTACGACTTAGGCAGGGGAGAAATGAGTTTATGGCTGAGGCACTAACAAAGTTGTTCCCACGTTAGAAATAAATGAACTCTAAAGTTAATAAAAGAAGAAAAAAAAAAAAAAAAAAGGTGAAAGTTTAGCACTCACACTAGTTATGGACGCATGCGTACTGAGTCAATTGAATGCTGACTTCTCGTATTTGAAAGAATGCATGTCAAACTAATGATTGCCATTAAATTTTCATTAAAATGAGACAATGATTAATGAATATAGAATACGTTAGCTGTTATCTAAAATCTCGTCATACTCTTACATAGTCTCGTCAGATCGAGACTTTGACATAGATATCGTGTATGTCGTCAAGCCCGGTCAGAAATATCTAAACTCTCAGCTGTCTACAACTGCTTTCTCCGATCATTGATATAAAAATATCCTTTTTTTTTAGACCTTTCTCCCACTTTGTCCTGGTTTGTCATACGTTCAAACCAATTCATTAAGAGGTTGACTGCTGTTTTTCTCTGCATAATATTCCAAGATGGCCTTCCTCGTGATGTTTACCCCGGAAATTGCAACTTTCTCAGACTTTAAGCATGAGTTTCTTTCTAGTTTCCACTTTCTTTAAAATTTCTTCTGTCTGTGTTATCTTCAACCTGCAGAATCGCATCTCTGTCTATTTAAGTTTCTTATTCATCTATCAGGTAATTATCCAGCCTCACCGCTCTAAGGAAGGATAGAGGATCATACCTGTTCAATACTATTTTATTTGCTTTTAACGAAGTTTTCCTACATTTTAATGCTTTGCTTGTTTCCGGAAAAACATATTTCCTGTCACATCTTTTTTTATTCTCTTCCTATATATCTCAGGAGTCTTGACAACATCCAAGGAAGTATCTGTAAAGTTATCGGTCCTGACCTAAAATCTCGGCTTCAGTCACTTTTCCACGTCCATAATGTAGCTGTCCTGGGTCTTTTCTATAAATATTTTGATAGTAATTGTTCTAATTATATTTCTTCTTTGATACACCGACCTCATTCATGTAACCGTAGTACTAGATTGGCAGAGAGATCTCATCCTTTTTCTGTTGAAATAGAAAGATGTAACCGTAAGTTCTAATCTAATAGTTTCTTCTCTTGGACTTATCGTCCATGGAACTCTCTTCCAGCGTCTTGCTGGTTTGATGTGGTTTTACGACTTTCAACTTCAATGGGTTATTTAATGCGGACAAGTTTTTTTTTTTTGCTGGTAATATTTCTTTTTTCAAAAATGTATTCTTGGGAATATTTTTTCCAAAAATTCCTTGCTGCTACTATTTATCTTCCAAAAATGTATTGCTGGTAATAATTTGTTCTTCACACTTTCATATTGCTTTGACCGCATTTTGGGGGTTAACTATTTGCACATAGCTGACACCCCGGATAAAGGTGTACCTGAGAACGCCAGTAATTAAGAAGTGTTTCAACGCTGCTCAAAACCTCCTGATCAGAGGCCTTGCTGTCGGATGTAGCTTATCATCTTACCCAGGACGCGGATGTAGTTTATTGTCATACCCAGGACAGAGTATCTTACTTTCTTGTAATTTTCTTTCATTCTTAGTATCCCATTGAGTCTTATTGACTTGCTTGAGGTGAAATGGTTACAGAAATCAAATTGACATATACAAGGACAGATATGATAAAAAGTTGTCCTGCATTCACTGTCATAAAGGAGAGGGTGTTTGTCGGATGTATGAGAGTATCCGAAACAAAAGTGAAAATAAGACAAAGTGAAAATTTAGCAGCATGTCCCGACGTTGCCCGTTCTTGATTAAAAAATTGTACGACTCATACAGCAATCGCTATCACTATTTTTCCCTTCCTTGCCTTTAAAGGAGTGCCCTTTGCCGTGCTGATGTTGCTACATGCCTTACTTCTTTCCTATCTCACACTGCGAATTTTTTCTAAGCTCTATACTAAACATTAAATCTGTTACGAAACAAGAACTAAACAAAATGAACACAAAACGATCAGCTTTAAAAAAGGACTCGTAACTGGAAAAACCGAATGAAAAAAGAATGTTAACAACAAATACTTTTTTACACCCAAACCCAGTTCTGCG
Organism: Acanthosepion lycidas; assembly: GCA_963932145.1. Taxonomy (NCBI): domain Eukaryota; kingdom Metazoa; phylum Mollusca; class Cephalopoda; order Sepiida; family Sepiidae; genus Acanthosepion; species Acanthosepion lycidas. The sequence continues at coordinate 25,135,807 of OZ010589.1, read as the reverse complement.
GAATCAGAATCAACGTTGAGTTTAAGCAAGCGAATGAGCCAATTGGAGTAAAGTGCCATGCAGATTTAAATTTTTCCCACTTGTGACGAATGCAGCTATCGATTTTTTGAATGCTAGCATGCTAGTTAACATACGTGTGAGTCAGCTGTTGACTCTCACGCTGGCCAATAGAATCTTCCCGCCTATTCGTGTCAGCCAGCTATAGGCTCTCACTCTGGTCAGTACAAAATGGCCGAAGACTACATGAAAACTGCCGTAGAAGCATGAAAAACTCGATTATTTCCACTATCGATGAGAGTTGGGAAATGCAAAGTCGGTCTTGGCCTTGCCACTAACTTGGAGCATGTGCATGTAAATTTTGGTGCAAATCCGTCGAACATTGCGGCCGTGTATTCGTTACACACACATCCTGCCTTTTATAGATAGAGATACGTTTCACCATTGCGTGGGCTTATTTTTGGGTTCCTCAAGCGAGACTGAAAGAAAGACAAAATTATATGTTAGGAAAATATCTTGCGATCTCTGAGGATAAGTAATCACCATAAATGAAATGACATTAGATAACTTATCAACTCAAATGTGCAGAACTCAAGAGTGCGTATCTCGACAATTTTGTCTATTTGTTATATTCTATATCAGAAACGTTTGGTATTGTTGGATTTAAAACCAAGAGGGTGTCTGAAATTGAGGTTAGGACCGATAGCTTTACAAATACTTCTTTGGATGTTGTCAAGAATCCCGAGGTATACAAGAAGAGGACCAGAAAAATGTGACAGCAAAAATGCCTTTCCGGAACCAAGCAAAGCATTAAGATGTAGGAAAACTTCGTTAGAAAGAAAAACAAAAGAGTTCTGAACAGCTATGCCATGTCTATCCTCCCTTAGGGTGATGAGGCTGGATAATTATAAGAAAATGAACAACAATGATAAGAAATTGTACAGCATTCACTGTAATATAGGAGGATATATATATATGAGAGGGTATTTCCCAGCATTCATTGTCACATAGGAACATATAGATGATGGGATCTTGTCCTTCATTCAGTGTCATATATGAGCATATATATGTTAACAAATTTTACAGTATTCACTGTTATATGGGAGGATGTATATGATAAGAAATTGTCTAGCATTTGCTGTCATATCGGAGTATATAAATAATAGGAAATTTTACATCATTCACTGCTACACGGAAAGATATATATATATATTAGAAAATTGTGCAGCGTTCAGTTTTATAGGAGTAGACACATAATAGGATTATTTCTTGTATCCATTGCCATATTGGAAGATATACGTAATAGGACATGGCATATGAGAGCATATAAATATTATTCCTTTCTTCGTACCTACGTGATTACTTTTATTTATTTGGTTGTTTTGTTTTGTGATGTCAAAGAATACTCGTTGTCACTTTCGTAATGTTCGTTGTAGTAGAGACTTTGTAATCGCAGATACAACTATGGTATGCCGTTGAACAATACTGGTGTCAGACGCCTTCGAATAACACTCGCGCTAATAGTACTTGCTCGATATATACTCGCTCGAACAGTAATCCCGGATAGTGATCCGAAAAGAGAAATAGTATAGTGAATAGTATAGTGAATAGAGATAGTATAGTAAAAAAGTAGAAATAGTGATCGTTTAGACGTCACACTAATACCTACACATGTGTTTCTCCCAAGGTCATGTGATCCACTAAATTCAAGAATGGGATCGCCTGTGTTTGCTCACCGGCGGTCTATGTTCAAACTCAAGTGTCGGCAGCGACACTTTATTCTTATATAACATTTTGTTTAGCTTTTGATTGTCATTATAGATAAGAAAACGGAGCGTTCGATAATCGATATTGAAACTGTTTTAAATTGTAATAAATTTAATTTCCTGTTTATGGTCTTGCTCGTGATAAACATTGTCAGAGACAAAGGAATGGTTACGACAAAAAGAAAAGTAAAAGTAAAATCCAGTTACTCAATAATTACAAAACCCTTAGTATATTTTGATATATTTATCTATGAAGGAGATTTTATCGCCATTGTTTTTAAAGCTGCGTTATTTAATAAACCTTTGTATTGCTTTGAAGTACACAAGGTCGTTCTGTTTTCTAAGGTAATGTAATTTTTTTCCTGCTGGGAGATTCTTGCTATAATTGTTTTTTGTATATTTCTTCAGGCGTACACTGATTTTCTCTAAGTTATCAAGTTACCTAAGGACAAAACGAGAAACCGATAGACATAATTGAAAACAACATATACTATGAATACAACATTGTGTTTTGTGTCACCGTCTGTACTGGGGTGATGTCAGTAGATTGTGTCGAAATCCAGTCAGTCAGCTCAGCCTGAGAGGGCGTTGAAAGGGTCACATACTTGAATGAAATTCTACCTCTGGAATTTTCCGAAAACGAATAGTTTGAAATAGCTTAGTAATTAGTAAGTCTAAGAATTGTTTTCCATACTAGATGTTCTGATGTCAAGAAATCAAATCATCCGAAAAATGCAAAAGGTATTTTCATACGTTTGATAAATTACGATGAATATTGAAAGTTATTTATCCGAACTTTTCATACCTCATTAATAAGTTCTCAAGAAAAAAACCATACTCGAGTTACCATTCCTACATTATTTTTTTTTACCAAATCATTATTTTTAAATTGAAAGATTTTCAAATGTTTATCCAAGAATAGAACTTTAAAAATCTTTGGTCCTGTCATATCTTGGATAAACTTTCATGAAAAACCGTTTTCTAAGCAAGTTTTATATGATTTAAATTAGGTACGTTCACTAATTCGGTATACGTAAGCTTTAAAATGAATTTTTAAAAAAGGAAAAGCTTTTGTAGTGGATGTGTTAATTATAATGGGTAAATACTTGTTGAGAATAGGCTGCGTGATAATTAACGATTTCCACTAACATTAAAATCTCTATATTCATACTTACAATAAGATACAAAACTGAACGGAATGATTCCAAAACATAACAATTAGATTTATTAATGTTTGATGTACAAGCATGTGAACCGAAAAGGTAGGACAGAGTCGTGTCCCTTTGATTTGGTAATAGTTGTACCGGAGTTCATATTAAGAAGAAGTAATATTAAACTTGTAATTTAGAAATTTTAAAGTTTGGAATTGTGAGTTCTAAAATTGGTAAAAGTTCAGGAGTGATTTCAGAGGTTGGTGAATGTTGGTAATTATCTTTAACGTCTGGTCAGCAATGACTAAGACGGGAGTTCCTGATGGTTACATCTTGGCACTTGGTAGCAAGGAATGAGAAGAACTACTCAAAAAGTTCACACGTGTTCGGTTTATATAATGGCCGTGTACCACGTGAGAGGATCACAGCATATGAGCGGGAAAATAGATTGGTCGCGTGCAGATGGTTTGATTGGTCGAAACTGACCAATCAGCAAGCAAGATTAGAGGTGATTGACCAATGAATACTTGTTATATTTATGTGAAAGTAGGATTTTACTTACTAGATAGGAAGAGTGCATTTCCTAAAAAGAGGTAAGGCTGGTTCGTTGTGGAAGATTCCACACTTTCGTGAAGTTTTTATTTTAACTTTAATTGAAAGCTAAATGATTTAAAATTTACTATTTCCAGTAAGCAAGATGCTCTATTGTGTATTGCAAAAAATAAATATATTGATTGGAATCGATTTTTTTTCAGTAGAATCGATAAAGTAGGCCATTTTGACACATTCGTAAACAAAAGTTAATTCTCGATTTTATAAATCTTACAAAATGAAAAAAATATATTTGGGGAGAATTAGCAAATTTAAAGTTAAGATAATCTGATTCGAAACAAATATACCTTATATCAGAAAATGTTGTTTACAAGCATTTCTTAAGCATGGGGTCTTGTTTTCCGATGTATCAATCGATTTATCGACAGCCTAACGTATTGCCAAGTTAAATATGATAACTCAGAATTGATAATAGCAGACGATAAATTTTATGAGAGTTTTTTTTTCCGCATGGAGTCAACACTTAAAAGACGTGACTTTTTAATGATAATGTCATGTATGAACTGGCATACTTGGAAAATTTGGGACGCTTAAACACACACACATACACATAAAAAAATCGAAATTATTTTTTAAAAATATTCGGGGTCGTCAGATTAAATAATGTCTTAGCTTTACTGCGTTTTTAATTGTTCGATTTAGAATAGATTTTCAGTAAAAACGGGCTACGATTTTGTGAAAATAAATTCAATGATTTTAATTCTTTAAAGAATTCTGCTTTTAATTAATATAGTCACTAAAAATTATTACGCTGAATTTCTCAAGTTTTCATAAAATTAAATAAAAGGGAGAAACATGTAAAAATATGTATTTTTACGAAGATGTTTATTAAAAAAGGTTTCCGAAATAATTTAATTCATTTGGGAATAAGTCCTGAAAATTTCATTAAAATCCAACAATTATTCGATTTTTGCAAGAATTTTCAAATTAATGTGTCTGTCACCCCCAAAAAGAGGATAAAATTTGCTATTCTAAACGTTAGTACAATCACTGACGAAAGAAAAAAAAAAGTTTTTATCAAAATTTCAAATGTTCTAAAAAGAAGTAAAAAAATATTTAGATATACAAGAAATATTCTAATCCCTCTTCGTAATAATAACATAAATATTTAGACGATAAAACAATGTTTTTATTACATTTGCAGCATGTTTTCATCATGGTCTGATAATTTTTAGCGATTTCGTTGATGTACCTAATTTAAATTCATTATTTATTTCTATGCGGTTATTTTCAATATAAGAGTTTCAAAAGAGTCACTCTTATAAATCTGAGAAAAAAAAAAGAAGAATTTCTGACAAATAAATAAACCGCTATAAGTTATTTTTCAAAAATTGCTAGTTTACATGAATTGTCATTTTTAGTGAAGTCCTGTGTATGACGAAAAACTACATCTGGCAGCAAGGCGTTTGGTCGGGAGATTGGACGTCTTGAGGAGCATGGAACCACTCCCTTAACTGCAGTTGTTCCCAGGCCCACCCTAACCCGGGGTGGTAGGGTCTATTAGATTCCCACCTACGGGAAAATACTGAACCCCCAAACAAAAACAAAACACTATGAAAGAATAAAAGCAAATAAAATTACCAGCAATACATTTTTATATAAAAAAAAAGTGACCATCGACATACTTTTAAAGCAAAATGACTAGCAGTATAATTTCATAGTCAGTCAGTTATGTGACATGCGTGATACAAGTGTAGGCGGTCATGTATCGAAAAAGATACATGACTGACGAGGCAGTTTTTTCCCCCGCAGTAGGTTGCCATTTCTTTCCGCGGTAGACAAGAGACCAGTCTATCCTGCTATTTACCATATCATACCATAGATAGAGGGAGAAAACGAGGATTCATAGCTTTCCCAAGGGTATTAGTGGATTCGACTGGAATTCGAACTCGGCTCTACAGATACCTCCATCGGAGTCGCTACCCATTACTCCACCGCGCCTCCTCTCATGATAGAATTAGCAAAATATGTTTTATAGAAAAATGACCAACAATACATTTTATCTGTAGTCGAAGGTATGCAAGTACGCTCAAATTAGTTGAATGCATAAAGTTACGTTCAAAATATATTTAGTTGACGCCATAAAATTGTGTTCAAAATATTTTGATTTCGACAGCAAACAACGCTTAGAAGTTGATAAGCAACTAAATAAAATCAATCACTCAATCACTCAATCACCAGCAACATGAAAGAACTCTTTCATGTTCTTAATGTATATAATATCCGACAATTTCTTTAAGAAATCAAACGGTATCCCAAAATATATCTTCAAAACAACAGCATAAAACACATATATCACTGCCTGTAGTAATTATGTCCAGAGAAACATGTAATGCACAAAAGCTGTGTATCTTCTACCATGTTTTCAAATGTGAAAGAAGAATAATATATATCATATTTTGATTAATTCAAAGCTCCTAAGAAAATTGAATTACAGCACTAAATGACCCATAAGAAGTTGATATGTCGTTAAATAAATCAAATCCTTTTTAGTGATTATGATGTCGAAAAATGGCGGAGAATTTTTTTTTTCGTACATCATCGTAAACATTATGCTCTCATGCGGAGAATTTAAATAATTCAAAACTGAAAGATGATAAATTCTTTAAAACTGCAAAAAATATGATTTATATTCCCACGATTAAATAAAGGCATAGGATTATAACACTTATCTCAACAAACCTCTTTATTGCTCTTAGTTGCCTAAGATAGGGCGGTGTTTTCATAATTTGCAGGGTTGATATTTTTCTCGGTATGCAATAAAGTAGGGGTCTTAATAAAAAAGGGTCAAAATTTATAGGGCCCAAATATGTGAAATTAATAAATAGAGTGGCGATGATACACTCGATTGCGGCCGTTGAATAAATAAACATCTCGCCCACTCCTGTCCATCCTCCATGTAACAAACTTGAATATTTTTTTTAATTATGTTTTCGACATCTTGTAATGTTCTAAAATCTTTTCTACTGTTATATTTGGGAATAAACTCACGATCTATCTCATTAAAATTCGTTACTTCTTTTACAAGCGTAAGGGAAATCTAACACACTAGGGTTAATATTGATGTATAGTTTTAATAGATCACTGAGATATTTACCATAATTGCATAAGTCAATCTAATCTAAAATTTTAACGAGAATATTTTAACCTGTTTCGTAATTTTATCTAGTTCAGGCAAACGTGCTGGTTTTGGCCGTCCTGTGTAGTAACATTAGCATCTCGATTGAACCACTATTCTCCCTTTGTGATACATGTGCCAGACAATTTAGTCGTTGTTGCCGTTGAAAGTCCTCGAGTCATGTAGTTTCAGATATTGCGTACAGTCGTCAGATCAATGTTTAAAAATGACTTTGAACGAGTGAAGCTAGCGGATTTGTCGTAGGCCATTCTTATTTGAATCTGGTAAAACTGGTGCCACAAAGAACAGGTACCAAAGAAACGACATCAACTGAAAATTATCAACGACTAAAATGGATATAACATGTAACTCGAAGAGAAAATAATGAAATAATCAAGATGTTGGCGTTCAACACTACATCAAACAAAAGATTAGGAAGAAAATATCTCCGTCAATACTAGAAAGGTCAATAGCAGCTACTAGACTTGATAAACATATTGTCCTCAAAAGTCGTTTTAATAGAAATATTTTATAAATTTCAAACAGTATGATTGTCTACGTGGTCAATGAATACCAGATGGTTTCTTATAAAAAAACGGTTAATTTTGCCATTATTATTGAAATTTTTTCGAATAAGGATGGTCAAGAGATACAAAATTCATTCGCCAGAAGCCATTTTAAATCATTAATACAAAATTCTTTTTCCGTTGAAAGGTAATCTGATCCGTTGTCTATGGCAGAAGTAAAAAAAATAATTAATTCAGGAGACAATATGAATTGCTAATGATTCCGACGTGTTTTTACAAGGTTAAATATGATTTAAGTCAAATTTAATGTCAAAGAGAGGAAATCAAATAAACTTTTTTCCATCAATGTTTTCCGAACGTTCCAAAAACTAACTTTAATCGTCCGCAAATATTTTAACTGGCTCCGAAATTAAGATAAACAAAAAACAATTTAGTTATAATTTATAGTTGTTAGTTTTCCTTCTCTATGTACTCTGTATGATCAGGGAGTTAGCAATCATGGCTCTTCACAAGTTCTTGCCTTTTCTTGCTCTTAATATATGGCGTCTTTTTGTTATATATCTCCTCAAACTTGCCCCGCCACCCGTTTACTCAAGCTCGCTAGGTAGATTTCCTCTGTCCCTCTTGCCTTTAATCTGTCCTGCGACTATCATATTTTTAATCCCTCTTTCCTCATTATGTCTTAGAAATTTCAACAGTCTCTCCCTAATGATAAGTATATGTTTCCTTTATGAAATAAATATCTATTTTGATCTTTTCTCAGTGTTTGAACTGTAAGTTCCGTGTCTTGAAGCCACTATTCCGACATACGTTTATTTTCAATACAGCTGTTACAGACTGTAAAAAAAGGTTTTAAAAAAATATTAATGTACCGAGCGTAACAGCAAAATTGTCCAAATCGTGTAACCGCAAAATTGTCCAATTGTTAAGCTCTGAAATGTTGTATCTTAGAAATGAGCAAAGATATCTTACTGGAATTCTCCGTAGTTGTTAATTTTCATACGCAAAGTAACTTTTATCATACTTTGGAAATTGCTAATTTGGTATCTAATGAATATTAGTACGTTCAAATAAATCACTCTAAACAATAAAAAAACTTTAATATCTTTACGAAGATATGTCAATTAGAATTAACCACCTAATATGGGAGTAAATTTTCTATGATTGTGTAAAGATATTATGATTATTATAATTAAATAAAGATAAAATAAAACATAATAATAATAATAATAATAATAATAATAATAATAATAATAATAATAATAATGAAAATTATAATTAAAATAAAATAAAACAATAAACTAAAATTTGTATGAAATAAATTAAATAAAAAATAAAAATACTCCCAGTATGCAACAAAAATTACTTCTGTCGGAAATACAGACACCCCACCAAAAGACGTTAAATTCGGTCTCTTCAATACGAACCTTGATACTGTCAACACGTATCCAACTTCTCTCTGTGATATGGCTTGTAATACTACAGAGCAAATTCTCCCTTTTATCACATGTACCTTAAAACAATTGTAACATGAAACACACACACACACACACACACACACCCACACACCCACACACACACCAATACACACAAAAATATAACTAAATTGTCTGAGATTAACATACAATTTATCAGGCTTTTCATGTTATTTGTGTACGTTATATTTCCTGTCAAGTAAGGCTAATTTCTACTGCTATGTTGCGTGTGAATTCCCCACAATTGTTTGCGATTAAAAAAAAATCTAGTTAGCATTTCCAACTTAGTGTATGTTACACAGGAAACATAACTCTTAAATATTTGTTAATGATTTATTAAAGTTTCATAACCAAAGATTGTCAGAAAAATATAATGTTCTTGGTTTCTCCAATAAATTCTCAAAATAAATTCTAATAATTTTTCACATTTAGAGATAAATATTACAAATATTTAAATCTAAACACTTCAACCGCCATTTTTCATTCAGGTTTCATTCGCCAGTTAAAAAAGCGCTTAGATTGTGTGTGTGTGTGTGTGTGTGCGTGAGCGCGTATGCGTGCCTGTGTGAATGTGCGTTTGTTTTAGCAAGGCGATAAAGCCACAAGGGCGCAAAAGGGTTACTGAGTGTGAAAGAATAGGAGAAAAGAAAGAAAAAAAGCCTTATTAAGGAACGAGAACGATAAAAGGAGAAGGATCAAGAACATAGAAGATAACGATTGATATTATACTTAACTTTTTGAAGATCAAAGTTCTCTGTGAAGCAAGAAGTCGGAAGAGATTTCCACAAGCGAGAAGTGCGATAAAAGAAACGCTGAGCATAGAACTTACGGTTACATCTAGCCCTTCCAACTATAAAATGATGACACATTGTCACTAATTTGGATATTGGGATTAAATAATAACGTCGAGGCGTCAAAGAAGAAAGCGATGTTTATTTAGGAAATACAAAAATGTGGCTCAAGGACAACAGGGGGAGAGAGGAAAAAGCTGGTCTTTAATCTCTCTTATCTTAAACTTAGCTAGCCACAATTACTTACTTACCACATTCCTACTTGCCGTTTTTACCAGATCCACCATAATAAATTATTTACTATTTAGTCCGAACTAGTTCTCATATGTACAATTTGTCTGTGGCGGCTAGGGAATAAAAATAACTTTTAAAAATAAAACCCTCATGAATATTTAGAATGATTACAATTTAATATACAAGAAACTATACAAAATAGTGTTAGTAATATAGAAGAAAGCTCATCAAAATAATTACTATAACTGTATAGAAAAGGCACAGGTAAGCTACGTTACTGCGTTACGACAGTGGAAAATAAACTAAAACCTAGATGCCACGTCAGGACTAATAACATTGCAGATTCTTCTTTGGAGTTCATTACGAATCTTTAAATACAAAGCAGAGGCAACACACCCGATGCGGCAGAAATATCCAATTCATAGACAAATCGTAAACTTATAAATATATTTTTTAGTATGACACAGAGAACTAAACTTCCTAGAGAAAGAGCTAGCAACTGAAAAGATTGTAGTCTATTTATTAAAAGCCTGACACTATCGATGAGAAGTAAGAATTATCTTTAATTAAAGAAATGAGTTACTTTGAGAATAACTATAATAGAAACATAATTAAAGCTTTGGTCCATCTTGGATATCGACCCAACCAAAAAAGCCTAACCAGTCGTCCCTAGCAAGATGAGAAAATGGTAATCTCGAGCTTTTAGAAGGAAATGATATTCGTCTTTTGAGAAAAAAAGAAAGCAAAATAAAAAATTAGCAATAAAAATAAGAAACTGTAAGCTAAAATATACTTAAACTAGTATTATTATATATCGGGAACACTGTATTTTATAAGAAACACAATGATAAGATTAAAAAGAAAATGATGAATATAGCTTTACAGAACTTCCGTTGCTATATTTACTTTGTATTCAGTTCGACAACTCACCATTGAACCAATAAAATATTAATCTGAAATCTGGCCTTTCTTAAGGCCTTTTATTCAAGATACTTTCAAAATAGACAAAGCTGCTTCTATTCTTTAGAATCGTTTTTTATTCCCTTTAACAGTGAATAAAGCATCATATATGTCATCCGAAAAGGGGTCTCGTCATGAAATATGGAGGCGGCTACAGTTCAGTAAACAATAACAATTCTGGTTCAATCTCAGTCTGGTGCTGTCAAATATTTTTAGCTTTCAACAAATGTTCTGATTTAGTTTTTCTCGTTTTCGAGTTACTTAAAGTGACAATAAAAATCACTCAACTGTTTTCGTGGAAATATCAAGGAATTAAATCTAATATATATATATATATATATATATATATATATATATATATATATATATATATATATATATATGACAAAAACTATGTATACACACACATACTTGCACTTACATATATATTTTTCTCAGATATTATAAAAACAGTGCTCAATGTCATATAACATAGCTACTAAGTATATATTAATACATATACATAACGTCTCTTGTCGATAGCACAAATCGGAGTTTTATGCGGATAGGCAATCTTCAGGTACACAATACCCACGTGAGTATTCTGCCCCTGAAGATCGCATATCCGCATGAAACTTCGAGTCGTGCTGTCGAGGAGGGATACTAGGATACTATGTAATTAGATTAATATATATATATATATATATATATATATATATATTAATGAATATACATAGTATCCTAGTATCGAGTTCTGCTATCGACGAGTGATAATAGGATAATATGTATATTCTTTAACACACACACACACACATATATATATATATATATATATATATATATATATATATATATATATATATATTAATGAATATACATAATATCCTAGGATCCTTCGTCAATAACACGATTCGAAGTTTCATGCGGATATACGATCTTCAAGTGCAATAAAGTGTCATTGAAGATCACTGACACTGCAATTAATATTTTTATTAAATTATTCCTGTTATTCTTCGGCGGACAAGTACCTTATTTTCTGGACATCATTCAATTAAGTTCTATACGCAATACATGCTTGGGTGATCATGTCACTTTCGATGCGTGACCGATAAGGCAGAATTTTTCTCGAAGTAGATTGTAGTTTCTTTCTGCGGTATGGACTCGTTTCTAACCGATGCTATAGAAGCGTGTCTGTCCTTCTATTCAACTCAAGGTGTGAAGAGAAGTGATAAAGTCATACCTTTCCCAGGGTTATTTGGGTGTAAGTGAACGTAACGAACTCGATGGGGATTCGAACATGGCTCTCTCCGATTTTTCATTCCGAGCCGGTATCCATGATCTCCCTTTCTAGACATTGATATTTTTAAAGAAAAAAAAGAACTCTAAAATGGCTAATATCTGAGCACAATGCAATCGGATCTATAGAAATTTGGAGAGTTTTTACACTTTTCGAAAAAAGAAACGGTCAAAAGTGTCGAAATATTCTTTGGGGACGAACGCTTTTGCCTAAGCTATTAGCTATTATCATACTCAAACATGTTTTTAGCTGAATATATCTATATATCTAATATATATATATATATATATATATATATATATATATATATATATATATATATATATATATATAATGATAATAAAAACATTGAAATCGTTACGCAAGAGCTTTCGTCCGTCGCCCACTACGTTGTACCTCTTCAGCTGATGGCAAGTGACTAGTGATTTGTGTGTATATATATATGTATATATATATATATATATATATATATATATATATATATATATATATATATATAAATATAAATTCTGGAAGACCTTTATATAAGAGAATTGCGGCCCAAAATAACTTAAGAAAACTATGAGTATAGCAACAAAGTTCTTAAATGTTTTTAATCGTAATATATATATATATATATATATATATATATATATATATATATATATATATATATATATATGTATGTATGTATGTAATTTATATAAAACTACTAAATTAAAATATTTTAGTTAAAAAATATCTTCCTATTTTTTAAATTACAAAACTTACCTCACTTGCATGTCAGAACATTTTGAAATTGAAACGCTGTAAATGAACAGTGAAAACATATCTTGAATTTAAAGAGCTACTGTATGCACATACACATATATTTTAACCCTTTTAAGACGGTCTCAGATGAGATTGAAAGTACTTGGGAAAATAAAAATTATTTGAAAGAAAATGTTGGTATTTTTCTTGATCAATTTTCTACAGCCACAAAGAAATTAATTAATACGTCTAAATTACCTAACCAAATCTGCTTGAACGAAAAACATGCTGCCTAATATATATATATATATATATATATATATATATATATATATATATATATATATATATATATATATATATATATATATATAATAGTACTACAAGCATTTAAAGGAATATAGTACTATATTTTTAAATTGTAGTTAAATAAAACGTATTCTAACCTGAACACCTCCCCACCAAAAAAAATCTTTAAAAAGGGAAATAGAAAAAATGCCATAAGAATTTTTGCCGTTAAAAATAAATTTTTTAAAAATCCAGACGACATGCATTTAACGGATGTCAGATTTCATTGAAGAATACATCCCTACCCCCTACCAAAACGTAGTTAATAACGGATACATCAAAATATAGACATATAGAACACGCAAACACCCCTGTCTAGTAGAAGTGAATTAATCTGTAACCTTGGAAACGTGAATTATGATTTTAGCTGTGTCTTTAAAACCCAGTAATTTTAAAAGTTATTCCAAAATTCGCTTGAGGATGAAATGGAACTAATGTCTTTAATTTAATTACAAAATTAAATTCGGACTTTCCATTTTTGAAACATGGTTAGAACTGTGTAGCAGAAAAACTATATTTTAAATCAATTAATTTATAATATATATATATATATATATATATATGAAATGAGAACGAATCGAATATAAATTTCAACGTTCGTAACATTAATTTAAAACAGTGCTCAATACAAAAGTAGAGCTATATTCTTATCATTAATTTTAGGATAATTACATCAACATGAAGATCACCGCTACATAAATGCAATCATGTTTCGATGTGTGCCAACATATCTCATCAAGCATTAGTAAATTACTGGTTAGTAGATAATTTATTGAAATTTAAAATTTGAAACTACATACAAGCTCTTTTCACGAGAAAAACAGAAGAAAAGAAAAATTGTAGGAAAGAACGACACAAGATACATTTTCTCTTCCAGAGAAAAGGAAGAATAAGGGTAAAAGTATGAAAGAAATAGGAAATTTAAAATTTTAGATCTTAACGTCGAAACAAGCACAATATTAAATAAGTTGACTTTTCTCGAATTTACGTTAGATCTCGTATATGATAATTTTCTGCTTTTTATGAAAAATAATGCAAACCCTATCTATATTTATCCGAATTCCAGTCATCTCCCATCTAAAATCCGATATATTCTCTCCTCTTTGTAGAACATAGGATCAGCAACCACACATCGGATAAAGATGTGCCTGAGAAACATAGCAGTGTGTACAATAAAGTTCTTAAGGATAGACGCTATAAGTGCGCTGAAATTCAGTTTAGTGAATATGATGATTATAATTCAAAACAAAGAAATAGAAATAGGAAGTTCATGTAGTACACACCTCCATTTAATCAATTAGTAAGTAGTAAGCTGGGCCATAAGATCCTAAAATTAATCGATAAACATTTTCCGAAAAAGTAACCTTTTAGTAAAATATTCAATAGGAATACATTTAAACTTAGTTATAGTTGCACAAATAATCTTGAGAAAATCAAAGGTTGCATGACAATAGAACTCTAAACCAATTCAATAATTTAAAACATAATTCAAGCACAAATGAAAATATTGTTAAGAACAATGACTAATGTAATTGTAAAAATCCTAACCAGTGTCCATTATCTAAAAAATGTTTAACAGAATCCCTTTTGTATCCTTGTTCTATTTCTACAATAGAAAATCCGAAGTTTCAAAAGTTTTATATTGGTAGTACCAAGAATACCTTTAAAACCCAGTGCTATCAGCACATGTCTTCTTTTACTAATATTACTTATACTTCACTTTCAAAATATTTTTGGAAGTTGAAGGATGAAAATAAAACTCTTGAAGTTAAATGGAAAATTTTAAACTGGCAAGAACATGTATATACGAAACATGTTTCTGTGTTTAAAGGAGAAAATATACAGGTTATTGTATAGGGATGATTTATTGAATCAAAACATTGAATTAACTGTTATTTGACCCTACAATCTTACTATATTTTTTAGATAATAGCTAATATTTTACCGTATAATGAGTATCATTTGTTTTTAAGATCAATTTTGAGGTAGTATTTTTGTACATTATTCCTCTATTACTGATAATAATATTTAGTATATAGGTATATGAGTTTGGCTGACATCTTGACATTTTCCATAGATTGTTTTTATTAACATTTTATATGTGACCTTTTAGGTAACCGTTGCATTTTATCTTGGATGATATATATATATATATATTTTAATTAATTTTTTATAGTTAATATGCTTAATGTTGGATTTGATATAATTATATAAATAATTTTGTTTGATTTATATATTTTGATGATTTTGCTTGATTATTTTGTTTGTCATGTTTTTTTCGTTTATTTTTTTCATATTTTATTTATTTCTTAAAGCGTCATATTATTTACCGACTATAAATTGTGAAATTCTAACTTTTAACCCACAAAGTATGCGGCTTGTCAAAAGCCTTGTTAAATTACATTTACTTTCTCCATAGGAAGTGTCAATTGCCATAAGGCTATAATGAGCAAAATTAATTGTATTGAAGATAAGGTTTACGCTTGTCAGCGATTTGAAATGACCTCTGACTTAACGTAGACCGTTTTGATTGGGGGATCACATTATAAACAAAACAAATTTCGTTGCTATCTACTCCCATTTCTTTCATACTTAATTCATTTCTTCTTTTTCTCTGAAAAAAGACAGAATCTTATGTCTTTCTTTCTTACACTTTTTCTTTTTTCGCTTGAAAAGAGGTTGTATGTGGTTTTAAATTTAAAATTTCAATAAACAGTCTTATAACTAATAATTTACTAACACCTGATGAGACATGGTAGCGTTGACCTTCATGTTGATGTAATTATCCTAAAATAAAGTATATATATATATATATATATATATATATATATATATATATATATATATATATATATATATATATATATATATTGTCAGCAGTCAATATACCGCATAACACCCTTAAGCGCTCAACCTTGGAGCGGGTAGATTGGAAATCAACATGTTTTATATATATATATATATATATATATATATATATATATATATATATATATATATATATATTGACAACCTAACTGTCCGGGTTTCAATTCTCGGTAGTGGATGCGCACTGCTGATGAGTCCCAAATATAGGACGAAACGGCCGTCCAGTGCTTTCTGCATTTTGTTGAGATTTCTATCAGACTCGATGAATTAATTAAATATAATTATCAAATCCTCCTAATAATTACTATCAGTGTATATCATTGCTTGAACCGGCTTCTAATGCTCTAGAGTGAGCAGCTTTGGTGAGAGTAGTCGTGGCTCCAGGGAGCACAGTCCTATGGTTACAGAGAACGCAGCATGGTTCCACCACGGAATATGTGAGCGAGCGGCGCTATATTAAGTCTGATTTGCAATCTCTTCGTCACCGAGGCCCATTAGAACAGTTGCTATTGTTACAGTTTTTTGTGTATATATATATAACTAGTGAGTTAGCTCAAATGACTTAACTCACTTTATAGTCCACCAATCAGAAGACGTAGAACATTCAATCTGTCGTGTATAAAGGCGGCCAATTTGTCCACTCTACCCAAATGCCCAGTCCAGCTTGTCAGGCGAAGAGAAACAGAAGGACGAACTATGCTCTGCTACCTTTTACCAAAATATCCACTGCTAACCTGAACAACGCTTTCCTGCTGTCTTCGAAATATTCACTGGTAACCTCTGGATTCTATACTCGAAGACGGCCGTCATTATGAATAACAGGTATGATGTTTGCTCGACAACCTGTCCGGGTTTCAATCCTCGGTAGTGGATGCGCACTGCTGATGAGTTCCAAATATTGGACGAAACGGCCGTCCAGGGCTTTCTGCATTCTGTTGAGGTTTCTATCGGACTTGATGAATTCATTATATATATATATATATATATATATATATATATATATATATATATATATAAACAATTATTTGTATGCACAGAAATCCAAGAAAATAGGAAAGAACTGGTTAGGTAAATAATCGAAAGTTCTTTAGTATTTTTGTTATTATTTTTTAAAAAATAGTGCTTGATACAAAAGTAGAGCATAAATATAATTTCTTATTTAAAAATATGATTCCAACACGCTACATAAGAGTTCTCATGTTTCTAAACAAGAGCCGAAAACTTCAATATAATGATTTGAATTAAATTGAATTAAAGTAAGCTCTGTCCCATCTTCAAGCGAAATTTTTTTTTTTTGAATAACTTAATTCTGAAATTTACGTGTTTTAATAGCATATTCATTATTGAAATCAAAATTTCCATGGTAACGGCCAGCGCGATTGTTCATATAGAAAGGGGCGCAGGGTCTTAATAATTTGTATCAGTATAGTCTTATATTCATAGATGTCAAGTCAGGGTAAGTTTGGGGTGTCTAAATTTAAAACGGAAGATGATTTCGTCTAGTCTGGTTTACGTGTCTATGGAGATTTTTTTATTTTTTTATTTTTTTTTTCTGAAAGGGTTTTTTGTATATAAAAAAAACTGTCGTAACATTTGTTTTTTGACGCCTTCATAAAGGGTTATCTTTTTTTATTTATTAGGACTATGGATTTAAAAAAATTATATGCTAATTATTCAATGCAAAGATTTGATGATGTCGGTAAAAAACCGTTAACTCATGTCTATTGTTTAATAGATTTTTATTATTTAGAAACTTAATAATGTGTAGTTCTCATGTAGGCACAACGGGCATGGGTCATCCCAAATTTTACAAGTTCTAGTTTTGTTTATAATTTTCCATTTTACTTTTGGTGTTTTATTCATTTCCTTCAAATGCCTAAAATATTTCGATAGAGAAGTCTGATTTCTTTTATTTATGTTGTTGAAAGAGCACGTATGCTGCCTCCATCTGGCTTCAAATTCATTCTTCGTGGACCCAATGTATATCATATTGGTATTAGGACTCTCAGTGGATGAGATAGTACATTAGTATACCACAGATTTGACGCAGCATTTATTTTCCAATGGCCAGTCTTCTGGGTTTCTACAATCACATAAGTTTTCACTGTTTTTGTCTAATTTAAGTGTAGGGTTTTCATTAATAATATTCAGGCATAGGGGTTTGTTCAGGATTTTATTTTTGTGTTTTTTTATTATACTTTCTAGATTTTCAGTGCAGCTGTAACTCAATTTTAGCGTGTTCTTATTAAATATATTACTAAGCCTACTATTGGTAGGGAAGTGTTTTTCAATTAAAGCTAGGAATTTCTGTACTAGTTTAATACTAACCATATGGTTGAATGGAGGGGTATACCAAATGATTTTTCTTTTCCTGTTTGTTTTCTTCTGGTTAGTACAATTGTTTCTATAATAAATGTTTGCATTCTTGTATCCACTATTTTTTAGGGCAACGTTATAAAAGCTACTGTGTTGTTGGAATATTTCTTTGTTAGCGGACTTAGTAGTAGGCTTAGTAATATATTTATATGTGAATATACATGCTCTACGACCTATGGATTTGGTAATATATATATATATATATATATATATATATATATATATATATATATATATATATATGTGTGTGTGTGTGTGTGTGTGTGTGTGCGTGTGTGTGGGCGTTTGTGTGTGTGTGTGTGTGAAAAGTGTGTGTTTATAAATATAAATAAATATATATATATGTATAATTATTTATATATTATATGCGCGGTACTTATCAGAAAGCGCTCATTATCAGAGATAGAGCTAACATATTTCGTTGGTTTGATGTGAGTTTGTGACCCTGGGTTTCACGCTTTTGCGATCGTCAGACAAACTGATTACTTTTTTTAAATGTTGGGTTTATGTAGATTGCGTGTATTGGTGTTATTGTAGAAGTGGTGGGGGAAACTTCGTCGTTTTGTCATCGTACTGACGCAAACATCGATGTATGCAGACACATATACATACTTGGTCGTCCGTCGGGACTCATACATATATAAACATATGTTGGCAGTTTCGGATATGACATATGTATGTATACGGGTGGTGTTGTGTCTATACATACGCATTTGTATGTTGAAATTCAAAGATTGGGAGTGTAGCGAAAATTTCTCGTGAATGTCTCGTGAATGTATACATGTCATATTTTTATTTTTCCACTGAATAATATTTCCTCGCATGTATGTATATACGTGAGGTGGGGTTTGTGTAAAATTATGATAGGTAAAAATTATTATTATTTATATTTATTTTTAAATCTTTGAAAAAAAGGGGGTTTATTTGTTATATTTAAAGCTGGTTATTTGTTTGTTTTGCATGACTGTGTATATGTAACAGGTAGAAATTTGTAATCCTTATTGGTTATTTATATGGTGATGTTTACTATTTAATATGCTGGGTGAGATGGTAGTTTGATTTAATAACGGGTCTATATGATATGATGTGATAGTAATGTTGTAAGGAATTGGAGACAATGATAATATAATTAGCTAGTTATTGTAAATTGGTAGAAGTGATTAGTAATGGTGGTGGGAGAATGATAAAACCATAAATGTAGTTATAGTGGTGGTAGCTTGAACTAAAAAGTGGTTGTTGGTGTTTTATTTTATTTTGTTATATGTATCAATTTATTTTTGTATAAATCCTGATAATAGGTATTCTGTGTAAAATTATGATAGTTGAAGATTGCTATAATTTTTTATTTTTAATTTACAGAAATATTATTATTATTATATTAAAGCTGTTTATTTCCTTGTTTTTTATGACTGTGTATATGTGACTGGTAGAAATTTCAGTTTGTAATCCTTATTGGTTATTTTTATGGTGGTATTAAATATGCTGGGAGAGGGGGTAGTTTACGTTAATAATTATGGCAGGATTATATGGTAATGGTAGATGTGGTGTGATAGTAATATGTAAGGGGGTTGGTGGCAATAATAATATAAGTGGTTAATATTTATTGTAAATTGTTAGTAGTGATTAGTAATGTTGGTGGGAAAATAATAAACCCTATAAATCTAATTATTGTGGTGCTAGCTTGAACTAAAGGGTGGTTGTTGGTGTTTTATTTTATTTTATTTTCTATATTTATTTGTTTATTTTTATTTATTATGAATCCTGGTAATCGATGTTTATTCTCATGGTTATATATGGAAATTATATCTGAGCTTATTGTTTTAAGGTGTTAAATATGCTGGTGGGGGTGTAATATGCGTTAAAGATTGTAGTGGATTTATAATAGTAGGTGTGATGTGTAAGTGATGGTGCTGGGTGTTGTTGGTAATGATAATATTATTAGATAATAGTTATTGTAAAGTGGTAAAAGTGATTACTAATGGTGGTGCAATGATAATAATGATAGATGCAATTATTTTGATGGTATCTTGAAATTAAATTGTGATTGTTGGTGGTTTGTCTATTTTATCCGTTTGGTATGAATTCGGATAATAGGTACTTGTTCTCATGCCTACATTTGGAGATTATCTCTGATTTTTTGTTTAGTAGGTTCTTTTGCGGTTTGTGTGATATTATTGCTACTTTTTCGTGTAGGCAAAGTAGGCATTTTTTTGTAATGTTGCTGTAGGCGGGGGCTTTTTTCAATATTTCCCAACTTTGTTGGTGTAATATTTTTGTCTATTTGCTGCCATATGTATGTAGAAAGTGTAGTGCTGTTCGAATATTTCCTGTTGGTGAATGAAAGGCTGTGATTGTTATTCCTCATCTTGAATAGACCTTCGGTGGCACCGATGTAGTGCATTATGTTGTTGTTTGCACTTACCTTGGCCTTGTATATTGTGTTCGTAAGTTGGCAATTTCCCTGGAGTGGACATGTTCTGTCTCTACAGTTGCATATTGGATCCTTGGTTTCATTTTTGTAGGTTGTCATTTTTTGTTGCGGCTTTTGATTATTTCTGTTATGTTTTTTTTTGTGTAGCTGTAACTGATCTTTACGTTATTTTTGTTAAATATTTTTGATAATTTGTTTGTTTCATTGAAGTGTTTTTCTATTAAGTTTAGGAATATTTTGCCTATGTTCCTTTTAACGGTTTTGTTGTATGGTTAATTAAACCAGATAATGTTTCTCTTTCTGTTTTTGCGTTTTGGCTGTGGAGGTATATATTGTAGTTGTTGTGTGTAACCACTTGCTTTTAGTGCTTCGTTGTATGGTGCTTTTTTGCTATTGAAAATGTGTATGGTAGATGAGTTCTCAGATAGTCTGCCACTGATTGATTTTGGTATTTGTTTGATGATAGAAGGTGGATGGTTGGAGGATGTGTGTACGTAAGTTGGGGTGTCATTTTCTTTTTTGTATGGTTCATATTTGTTGTTGATCAGGTTAAGAGTTACGTCAAGGAAGTTTACGATTGTTGTGCCTGTATTTTTCTCTATTTTGAATCCAATATTTTTTAGGGCGTTCACTATTTTCTTCCTGAATTTGTCTACTTTGGGGCCATTGGATTCCCTTATTAAGATAAGACCGTCATCTTTGTATAATCCTGTGTCCTTTCTCTCCAGGTATGATAGGATGAGTATGCCTACTAATTCGCATATTACGCTCCATCGTAGCTACCCATTGTTACGTCAAACAGGTTGTAGTTTTGTTTCTTTGCCCATGGTTCATTGTTGTGGAATAGCAGTGATTTGCGCCAATGCTTGATTATTTTTATATCTCCGTCCGTGAGTTTTACATTTAGTTGTTCCATTTGTATAGCTTCATTTAATATGCTTCCTGTAATGGAAGGATAAAAATCCACAATGCCAAATTGGATGAAAGTGGATTTGTTCTTGTTATCTATCGTTTTAAACCACTCTATGACGGCTTTGGTGTTCTTCCACTGGTTGAGACTTAATTTTTCTCTTAGGCTGATGTTGATATTTTCTAGTATCTTTTTACTAATTTTTCCTATCTCGCTCTTCGCCGGGTTAATTAGTCTGAATGTGGGTTTTTCTACGAAGCTGGTTTTGTGGTCCTTTGCCGTGATGAAAGCATGTTGTTCAGCTAGTTTGTTTACTCTTCCATCTATATTCAATTTGGTGGATATATTTTTGGTTTCTTGGTTTATAATGTTTATAATGTATGTTCGTGTTTGTCTTCTTGTATAGTTGTGTAATTTTGTTGGTTAAGAGTTGATTGCAAGCTGTAGGTTCTATAGTATATATGTTTGTGGTTTTGTCAGCCAAAATGAATACCGAGTTGATTATTTTTTTCCTGTCGTCTATGATTTTTTTCTGGAAATTGTCCAAGTGCCTTTTGAATTTCAAGGTTCTGACCATGTTTATCATGTCCTCCTCGAACTTTAGCATTTCCTTGCATATTGGTGGGTTTTTCAGTTATTTGTTTTATTTGGGTCGTTGAGGGAGAAATATGCCTTCCATCTCATTCGTCTTATTAGACTTTTGATTTTCTCTGTTAGTTGGAGTTTGTACGAAGCTTGGGTAGGTATGGGAATGTTTTTCAGTGAGTACCGTAGGTCAAATTTATCCATATTCGTTAAAAGAATAGCGCGAGTGCTCAACCCGTGGGGGAGCGAAATATATGTGAAAAGTGTGTGTATATAAATATAAATAAATATATGTATAATTATTTATATATTATATGCGCGGTACTTATTAGAAAGCGCTCAATATCAGAGATAGAGCTAACATATTTGGTTGGATAGATGTGAGTTTGTGACCCTGGGTTTCACACTTTATCGATCGTCAGACAAACTGATTATTTTATTAAAATTTTGGGTTTATGTAGATTGCGTGTATTGGTGTTATTATGGAAGTGGGCGGGGGAACGTCGTCGTGATGTCATCGTACTAACGCAAACATCGATGTATGTTCATACGCCTAATGGAGTACGCAGACACATACATACTCGGTCGTCCGTCGGGACTCATACATATATAAACATATGTGGGCAGTTTCGGATATGACATATGTATGTATACGGATGGTGTTGTGTCTATACATACGCATTTGTATGTTGAAATTCAAAGATTGGGAGTGTAGCAAAAATTGCTCGTGAATGTCTCGTGAATGTATACATGTCATATTTTTTATTTTTCCAGTGAATAAATTTCTTCGCATGTATGTATATATACGTGTGGTGGGGTTTCTGTAAAATTATGATAGGTAAAAATTATTATGATTTATATTTATTTTTAAATTTTACAAAAAAAAGTCGGGTTTATTTGTTATATTTAAAGCTGGTTATTTGTTTGTTTTCATGACTGTGTATATGTAACAGGTAGAAATTTGTAATCCTTATTGGTTATTTATATGGTGATGTTTAATATTTAATATGCTGGATGAGAGGGCTGTTTAATTTAATAATTATAGCGGGTCTATATGATATGATGTGATAGTAATGTTGCAAGCGATTGGAGACAATGATAAACAAATAAATATAGAAAATAAAATAAAATAAAACACCAACCACCACTCTTTAGTTCAAGCTAGCACCACAATAATTACATTTATAGGTTTTATTATTCTCCCACCAACATTACTAATCACTACTAACAATTTACAATAAATATTAAGCACTTATATTATTATTGCCACCATCCACCTTACATACTATCACACCATATCTAACATTACCATATAATCCTGCCATAATTATTAACGTATACTACCCCCTCTCCCAGCATATTTAATACCACCATAAAAATAACCAATAAGGATTACAAACTGAAATTTCTACCAGTCACATATACACAGTCATAAAAAACAAGGAAATAACCAGCTTTAATATAATAACAATAATATTTTTGTAAATTAAAAATAAAAATTATAGCAAACTTCAACTACCATAATTTTACACAGAATAACTATTATCAGGATTTATACCAAAATAAAGCGTCCTGGGTATGACGTTAAACTGCATCCAACAGCAAGGCCTCTGATCAGGAGGTTTTGAGGAGCGTGGAACTACCTCTTAATTGCTGGTGTTCCCAGGTCCACCTTGACCCGGGGTGGTAGCACCTGTTAGGGTCCTAGCTATGGGCAAATAGTGAACTCCTAGTTTTCCAAGTCTTACTCACGTCCTGGGTATGACGGTAAACTACATCCGCGTCCTGGGTACGGCGATAAACTGCATCCAACAGCAAGGTCTCAGATAATGTTTTCAGAAAAATAATGTTGCCAGCTACACGTTTTTTTGTAAAAAAGTAATGTTTCCAGATATACGTTTTTTTGTAAAAAAAATAATGTTGCCAGCTATACGTTTTTTTGTAAAAAAGTAATGTTGCCAGCTATACGTTTTTTATTCCATACAAAATAGGCATTTAAAATTCATATAAACTGGATTTGGCATTAAATAACCCACAGTGGTTGATATGCCATAAAACTCCAACAAATCAGATAATGTTTTCGGAAAAATAATGTTGCCAGCTATACATTTTTGAAACAATAATGTTGCCAGCTATACGTTTTTTGTTAAAAATAATGTTGCCAGTTGTAAGTAAGTTTTTGAAGCAATAATGTTGCCAGCTATACGTTTTTTGTAAGAAATAATGTTGCCAGCCATACGTTTTTGGAACCATAATGTTGCCAGCTGTACGTTTTTGAAACAATAATGTTGCCAGCTGTAAGTTTTTTATCCCATACAAAATAGGCATTTAAAATTCATATAAACTGGATTTGGCATTAAATAACCCACAGTGGTTGATATGCCATAAAACCCAAACAAACAAACAAACCAAAATAAATTAATACATATAACAAAATAAAATAAAACACTAACAACCACTTTTTAGTTCAAGCTACCACCACGATAACTACATTTATGGTTTTATCATTCTCCCACCACCATTACTAATCACTTCTACTAATTTACAATAACTATTAGCTAATTATATTATCATTGTCTCCAATTCCTTACAACATTACTATCACATCATATCATATAGACCCGCTATAATTAATAATATTGCCTTGTATGCACAGAAATAAAATAGATTAGAACAAAATAAACGTAATTTATATACCTTTGGTATTCTTTCAACAGAGACCTTTTCAAAACGTATTCGTATTGTGATATTTGTGTGTGTATATATATATATATATATATATATATATATATATATATATATATATATATATATATATATATATATATATATATATAAACGTATTGTGATATTTGTACATATATATATGTACAAATTTAAACCTGCTTCAGTGGGTAAATGTCCGGTCTATCTTCGTTTACCGTGGTTGGGTAGCATTAGTGAATCCTTCGCCAAGCGTATTTCATGGAGTTCACGTCAGTGTTATTTTGCAGCCAATGTTCGTGATGTCTTTCAAACTAAGTCCATACTTTCATCTATGTGTAAAGATGTTCTACCCCACCATATTAATTCTGTTATTTACCATTTTAAATGTAGTTGTGGATGCGATTACATAGGTAGAACGACACAGCAGTTGGACGTTAGAATTAAACAACACGTACCTGCTATAATACTGAATAAAAATTTTTCTTTGGCCGATACCAATCGTAACACGTATGGCTCTTCGATTGCGGATCACTTTATAAAAAACCCACTTGTGCGATGGATTTCAATGTGAACTGGTTTTCCGTTTTGGCCAGTTCGCATTCATTATTCCATCTTAAGGTGTTGGAGACGCTTTACATCAGGTCCAGGCAACCTACTCTTTGCAAACAAAGAGATTGTTTGTTTGGACTTGTTGTGCTGCGTTTCTAGCATCTTTGTTGGTATAATTTTTATAATAATTTATTTCTACCTGTCCAATCATTCATGTCATCCATAACAGACTTTTTCTTTTTCTTTTCCTCATAATTTTAATTCCCGGTTAACAGTTCTGATGAGAGGGGACGAAACCGGTCGACTGGTGTATTTTTTGTTTTAAATCTATCATGGCCTACAATATAAAATTTCTTCTTTTTAATGCCTTAATACGCTTCTGTACTATTTCAAATATATTTAAATATATATATATATATATATACATATATATATATATGGGTTGGTCCTGTGTAAAAATTCATATATAAATAAATATAATTGCAAAAACAAAAACAAAAAAAGGCACTATTTACACTTTGATGGGCATCGATGCATATAGATCGAAGCACGCCAGATTTAACAATTCTGAAGAAACGCAGGTTGGAAGACAAAATGAAAACTTACCCTTACTTATATATTGTCCCTTTACAGATATACTCTATCTGTAATGTCAACATACATGCGCGCATACACACACACACGCAGACACACACACACACTTATATATATATATATATATATATATATATATATATTTCATTGAGTTATATCGATATTGTGTCTATTTATTTTGATCCTTTCCAGTTGTCTAATCAGTTTCTAGATGATAAAATGAAATTCATCAAGGAAATCTCCGTAGTTTTTTCTAACAGAAGTACTTTCAATCTTTCCATTCAAGATCATCTTCAGTAATAAATTACAAAGGCAAACTCTTTGGAACACCAATAAAATCTGCATTCCGTTGTGATGGCAATTTTTAGATCTTGCACTTATATTAAATGTTTCCTCCAGATATGCAAGTTTAAAATGAGATTTTGCTGATTTTGTTATTAATATAAAATATTATTTCCGGGTCCTTAGCACCACTAAGTATCTCAATTATGCACATCAGGATGGGTCTATTTTGGAAGCGTGTGATTGCACTCAGTTTAAAAGTTGGGGTTTGATATGAGTAATAACGACACAAAATATTTTCACAAACCGCTACCATTTTTTGAGGAAATGAGTTTAAGTGCAAAATCCTAGCGCTGGAAATTAATTGCGGTGATCAGTGAAAGTCTTATAGCACAGACTTCTAAAATTTATAATTTTCTGATGCTTTACAAAGTGCATATTTACAAAATGAATGGTACAAGCACATTATTACTAAATCATTGTCCAATCAAATAAAACCTTCATTTACATCAAAGAGAAATTATATTGAACAATCTAGCTATATTATGATTAATTATAGAATACATTAGTTTTATTGCGATTTTCAATAAACAATGCAAATGTAAAAACATTTTGTTTTCCATTCAGTGTATCTAATACATAAAAATATCAACTTTATTTGTATTTATTCTTGAAATAGTGAAACTCAGAAATCTGTGCGCAAAAGCCTGCAGAAATTGGGCATTTGTGTACATTTATTTTCCGGACGGTGTTTAAAACTAAATGCTCAAGAAGTGACAAAAGCTTTGCATCTAATTTTTGCCGGCACTATTTATCACAGCAAACCACAGCTTTGACTGTGAGTGCAAAGGTGATTTTCTAAAGCAATATAAAACATCCACCTGCCCTAATGCACACACCCAGATAATTTAGGATCCTTCATTGAATGATCAACTAATTGCTAAAAAATAAGATATGTTTGATTCAGATAATGCAGAATTGTTTACATAAGATGCTACAAACAAAAAGAGCTTAAAATATACTTCAATATCATACCTATATATATATATGTGTGTATATATATATATATATATATATATATATATATATATATATATATATGGGGGTGGTCGTGTGTAAAAATTCATATATAAATAAATATATTTGCAAAAACAAAAACAAAAAAGGCACTATTTAAACTTTGATGGGCATCGATGCATTTAGATCGAAGCACGCCAGATTTAACAATTCTGAAGAAACGCAGGTTGGAAGACAAAATGAAAACTTACCCTTACTTATATATTGTCCCTTTACAGATATACTCTATCTGTAATGTCAACATACATGCGCGCGCGCACACACACACACGCAGACACACACACACACGCAGACACACACACATATATATATATATGTTTCATTGAGTTATATAGATATATCGTGTCTATTTATTTTGATCCTTTGCAGTTGTCTAATCAGTTTCTGGATGATAAAATGAAATTTATTAAGGAAATCTCCGTAGTTTTTTCTAACAGAAGTACTTTCAATCTTTCCATTCAAGATCATCTTCAGTAATAAATTACAAAGACAAACTCATTGTAACACCAATAAAATCTGCATTCCGTTGTGATGGTAATTTTTTTAAATCACGCATGAACGCGCTTAATTATAGTTATTTTAAAATTTTTAATTTATCTTTTGTAGTTATGGAATATCTTGCAAAACAAGTGCTTCAGTATATATATATATATATATATATATATATATATATATATATATATATATATATATGTGTGTGTGTGTGTGTGTGTGTGTGTGTGTGTGTGTGTGGAGTAATTTAGTGGTACCGTGGAATAATGGATAGTGGCTTGGATTGAAGAATCGTCGAGCCAAATTCAAATTCCAGTCGAGTTCGTTATAGTCTAAACATCTAAGTGCTTTTGTGAAAGATATGAATTCGCCTCTTCTACCACCGGCTATGACTAACTAGCAAGAGCGGCTGGGTGGTCTTTACTTGGTCTATGAGAAGGTTATCTCTGTATTTAAAAGAAGGGTTGTTTGCGGACACAGTGACCCTCTATCTGCATCAGATCTTTGTATTCGACTTTGTATTCGTAGAAGGTTCAATGAGTCACTCTCCTGGTAGCATCAGCCATATTGACACTCATTTCATTTCCAATTTTGACCATTAACAAGACCTGTCCAATATTTTCAGAGAATTAATATGAAATTTTGGCCTATCGCTAAAATGACCGTGGTCATTCATAAAAACAAATTCTTCAGTCCTTGATTCAATTATAGGTCTTCCCATTCATGCCAGCGTAAGACGTTAGATCGTCTCCTGGACGTTATCATTGGTCATGTCGATGGAAGGCAAAAGTGGTTCTTTTAGACGACTAAAAGATAGCAGTTTCTTTTTGGAGGCTTTAAAATTAACAATCTCTTTCTTGCACCAGTTAACAACGGATTCACGCTGATAAATATTTCCTGAACACTGTAATATAAATACAACATCCTTAGCCTAATAAGCGGAAAATATTTAATCAAATGTTTAATATCTATCTATGTCTTTTTTTGTGGCATGCTCTTTTAGGGAGTGGAAAATTATGACCATTCACAAAGTAACTTTTATATATGATTGCATAGAAATATATTTATTCCAGTTATCTCGAGTTTTTTTGACAAAATCCAGAGAAGAGTCTGCAGTACAATCAGTCCTGGCCAGGCATCTCGTCTCCAGTCACTTTCTCACGGACGTAACAAGGCTTCCCCCTGCATGGCCTAACAAATATTTTCAGGGTAACTGCTTAGACGAGCATTTTTTCCTGATGCCCCGACTACACGAATAAACGTGCTACTAGATTAGCGATTAGGTCTCACAGTTTTACTGCTGAAATAGCTAGATGCAAACGTTATTTCGACTCTAACATTTTTCCGCACCTCCCACCTGTGGAAACCCCTTCCGATTTTTTGCTACAATCGTCAAATATTTAAATGTAACGTCAATTGCCATCTTCTGTCTTCTTGAAGCCTGTTCCTTTTTTTTTTATTATCCTTTCCTTAATCCTTTTAGATTTCAATCTTCTTATTCAGTTTCACTCCCTGTAAACCCCTCTTGCGGTGAAATGAATTAAAAAATAAAATAAAAATAAACGAAGATTTCCATCTCCCCAGCGCTTCTTTTTGAGCAATAATTCCCGCCTAAAAGTCGCCATATCGTTTGCAAGTTAACGCCGGATGCCCTGATATTTTCACTTTTCAGCCAGAATCAGTAATTAAGAGATTACTTCACAATGTCTCGTATGAACTGAAAGATTTCCAAAAAGTGCAACATTGAAATCAGTCTCTTCTTCTATGTACTGCGTTCTCTTCAGGACATCGGCAGTCACGGGCCTCTACAATTTCCTGACCTTTGTTACTCTTACTAAATTTTGCCTTTTAATAATCTCTCTTAAACTTTGTTCTGCCATCCATTTGCATAAGCTCGCTAGGTATGTTATGCGCTGTTTTCCTCTGTCCATCTTGTCTTCAATATGCTCTGTGAGTATCAAATTTGCCAAGCCCTGTTTCCTCTACAAATGCCAATTCAGTCTTTCTCGTGTTAAGTAAAAGTGTCCTTTTTGTTTCTATTAACTCTAGAACTTCCTCTTTGTTCATATGTTCGGTACATGGTATTCTCAACATCCTTCTGTAGGAGCACATTTTTGGCACTTCAAGTCTCTTCCTCTGTGAGGAGATTGTTCGACATTCACAGACATATAGGTGAACTTATATTACGTAATAGCTCACTACTCTTTGGTTTGTTTCTAACGAGATTTTCTTGTTTCTTAATATTTCGCTTAGCTTTTGAAAGGCATTAGTAACTAGAAATTAAAAAAAAAAATCTGAAATTGTCAGCTCATCTTGAATAAAAAGTCGAAAAGTTTTAACGAGTATATAAGTCAATCTGGAAAATTTCTGTTCTTTTTTTTTTTACAGTGATTGAACTTTTAACTGTTAATTTTTGAATGTAAAACAGAAACGGGTATCTATCAAACAGAATTTAAACAATGCACCCCAAATACATTTCGTAAACAGATCATAAAAGTCACTTAAAATTTATCGAGAAAACCAATGCCTTTATATGTGTATTGGAACCTTCATGATACAATTTTCTTCTGGAAAATGCCATTTTAATGAAAAGATGATTTTTAACTCAGATGCTTTGAAAGTGCCATGAATTATGAATCAATTAGAATTAATATACAGCCGAGGCATTTCAGTTTATCACATAAAGTACTGAAGAAAAGTTGGAACCGTAAAACTTAAAATAAATTAGTGTATGAATAAATAAATAAAAATAAAACTGAATTAGAATTAATTATAATCACAATTCTATAACGATACAATAAAAGTAAAAAAAAAAGCAATCCTTCATATGCTTTACCATACTCAAGTTTTATCTCGCTAATATAGAAATAAAATTATTTTCTGAAAACGCCGATGCATTTTCGAAACATCTCAACATAGACATTTTCCAAATTCTTACTACTCCATCTGATTATATTCCAAAATTTATTCATATTAGGTTGAATCTAATTTTTTTTCCTCTGAATTCTTATGCTTATTCAAGCATTAATGTAATTCCACGGCTTTTCTATGATAAAACGCAGCCTTTTTGGTAATGTTTTATTCCTTTTTAAAAGAATAATTCCGGTATGATTCAATGAAATATTTGCGGAATTTTTCTATAATTTGACCTTGTCAGAAATTTCGACCAGCCATCTTGCATGGAATAATACAATACCTGAATGTAAGCTTTAAACAATATGCCAAATATGGAAGAATTTCCTAGTCTACTTCCATAACCATTTACAGTAGGTAATACTATGTATTGAGGTAGCCTGTTTTCAAAGAATGTCAGGCGTTTTCCTTTCACGGAGAAGCACTTTTATATTCAAAAAATATTTGCGTTACAAATTCCTTATTCAAGAATTTCCATTTGAGTTCCATCAAATACAAAAGATTTCTTTTGTAAAATTCCTTAACGCCACCTAAGTCATTGGACGCTGAACTAATTCTAAATATACTCTTCTTAGTCAGTTTTAAATAAGACGGACTTTTTTACTCGCCCGTAAAGATTTAGCTAAATATGACTGATTTTGTGTTGACCAAAAAGAGAAAGACTTTTCAAAAAGCAGAAGGATGTTTGCAGAATTTTGGAGATTCTATTTACCCTAATTCCAGAAAAAATAAACTGCTGGACGCTATTTTTATGGTGTTGGTGTATACGGAATAAATTCTAATAACCAAAAATACTATTATTAAAAGAGTGCTCAATACAGAGTAGAGCAAATATAATTTATTCAAAAATTATAACATAAATATGTTATAAAATCACTAAAAAATAGCCATTTTGTTTTAACACTTCTGGTGTCTTATGTGTTTAAGACACCAGAAGTGTTGAAGCAAAATGGTTATTTTTGTAGTGATTTGATAACATATTTATGTAATAATTTTCGAATAATATATATATATATATATATATATATATATATATAAATGAACTGATTTAAAATAAGGTTCGTTCGTTACCATGCTTCAAAAACCGAACCTAAAAACTTCAAATTTAATTATATAATTAATTTAAAAGCATTAGTTCTGCTTCAGCTTCAACCGAATTTTGGAATCTATCTATCTATCTATCTATCTATCTATCTATCTATCTATCTATCTATCTATCTATCTATGTATCTGTATATATATATATATATATATATATATATATATATATATATATATATATATATATATTGATGCATTTTTCATTAAATAATATAGACAAGTTTTATGTAAATTCTTTTCATATCTTTTGATAAGCTTAATGACATTACCATAAAAAGATGAAAGAAAATCACCATATTGTTACATATTTTTTGATCCTATCTAAGCTTTCGGCTTGCATAAGCCATTATCTAAGATGACATTTACATTACAATATATTAACCAATACACAGACAAAACAATAAAGTCTGTTTTTGCTAGCATGGAAGATTTCCAAGCAACCACAAACTCGTGCATAAGAGACGCTGGAATCGAAAACCGCACCTTATTTCATATATATATATACATATATATATATATATATATATATATATATATATATATATATATATGATACGCACAATCTATATATATATATGTATATATGTGTGTGTATATATATATATATATATATATATATATATATATATATATATATATTGTGAAAATATTGTAGAAAATAGAAAAGAAACTGGTTTGGTAAATAATCCAAAGTTCCTTAGTATTTTTGTTATTATTTTTAAAAAATAGTGCTCGATACGAAAGTAGAGCATAAATATAATTATTTATTTAAAAATATGATTCCAACTCGCGAGTTGGAATCATATTTTTAAATAAATAATTATATATATATATATATATATATATATGTAAGCAAATATATGGATATAGATCCGACAGTATGAAGAAAAATATTTTTGTTTGTTTTTTCCCGTATATTTTTCTTCATATATATATATATATATATAATAAGAAAAAGAACAAGTACGAAACAGAGCTCAATCTAACGTTTCTCTTTATTAAAGCAACATTAGAAATCAAGATAGAAATGATAAAAAGCTCAGATTATTGGTATGTTGCGTTTGCTTGTTTCTTATTGGTTAGATAAGTGTCACGTGTAATGAAGTAACGGATAATATTTAAATATGTTTGGCAAATATTCTCGACGCTAAAGTTTGTAAAAGTTAGTAAGATGCAGTAGGATGTTTTGATTGAATACGTGTCACGTATAAGGGAATAACAGATAATATTCAAATAAATGTAAGAAAACATTCTGAATGTTTAAGCATGTAAAGGTTAGTGAGACGCTGCAGGATATTTTGAGCAATTTTTCATTAAAGTATATCGCCTGTATATTTTGTATATATATATATTGATTTTTATGTATTCGGAAGAGATACGTTAGATACATGAATAATGAATTAGTAGAAAAATGGTGATGCAATGTAGTTTTTTAAACATGTGTGAAAATTGGTAATATTGCTATAAATATATTTTCATAATATTTTCTCTTAAAATAATTATATTCTTTTTTGATAAGTCTGGCATTGGTGAAATTAATGTTATGTCCTATATTGTTGCGGTGTCATACGAGAGAATTTGATTGTTTATCTAAACACAAATCTCTTTTGTGATTCTGGATGCGGATTTTTAGATCACGTGAAGTCTCCCCAATGTATATGTTATTGCACTGTAGACATTTCATTTGATAACCTCCGGCATTTGAATTGTTATTTATTTTATTTTTCATTGTGATTATATCTCCGAAATTTTGGGACGTGGTTGTAACAATCTTCGTATTAGAGATGACTAATTCATTTGCGAATATGAAATGTTGTGACAAATATGGCGACAAAGATGAAGGCAATAGTCCGACTAATATAAATACTGTTTATATATATATATATATATATATATATATATATATATATATATATATATATATATATATATATTAGTAGAAATTAGTAGAAATGTAAAATGGCAGTAAATATTATATACACTTTAATAATATTCGTAATAAATAGTTTTTATTGTTTGTTGGCTGATTTTGATACAGAGGGCCTCGGAATTTGGAGTCCTTGTTTATTATTTTCATGGTGTAGCATATTGTTGTTGTCAACAAGTATTCTCTTCTATTGTGAATCAATCTATCTATATATTTAGCTAGCTAGCTGTGTGTGTGTGTGTGTGTGTGCGTGTGAGTGTCAAGAGAATTAAATCAAGATGACTTCCTATCTTGGAAAAGCAGAATTTAGAGAATGGATGATAGTGCAGGCATAAACAGGGATTGTAAAGAGTTAAATGTTTCTTAGATCTATTAGAGATAGGAAGTTGTGGAGAGACATAATATCACGCATCCTTAATTGATACGACACATCAAAGCAGAAGAAATGAACAGATGGGATAGAAGAAATAAAGAGGATGGTAAGCAATTAAAAATTGCTTCAAGAGACAGTATAATCAGGATTTATGACGTCTTGAAGGTGGATGGCCCCCAAAAGAAGTCCTTTTTCGTAATGTAATTTCCTTCTTTTGAAATATTGTTCGGAAATGCGACTGCATTTGATAAGAACTGAATATGAAACCATTTTTAGTAAATTTTAATTTATTTGTTTTTAAGTATAAGAATAAACAAATTGGTCTTTCATTTATTCGGACATGGAGTCTTCGACGAATAGAGTAATATATTGACTGAATATATGGAGATAATCATGAGAATATACGTTAAAGCAACAATTTGCTTTTATTTCAGTAAATGGCTAACGAAAGTCATTATGCATCTTCATTATCTTATATGTCATTTAAAAATTCATTTGATGCATTAATGTGTTGCGTGTTTGTGTTGTGTGTGTGAGTGTGTGTGTGTGGTCTAACCATTTGCAGCTTATTGAAATCGCCGTTGCTTTTAGACCCATCAAGCATTAGCAGACAGACATTAGGTTCTAGAGTGCTTTTGGATGTTAATAATAATCAGGGGGTATTTAAGACAATAAAAATGCTTTCTCTTGTCAATGTTGTCAAAAAAGAAAATGATGGAAAAAATCTGTCTTTCTTTCTATCGTGCTTTTCTATCGAACTGCAATTTTTTTTCTAATATGAATTTAAATTCCATTGAAAAAAAAAACGAGCAAAATACATCTACCTGCCTCATTTCTGCTCCATTTTCCTGATCCTCTCTACCCACAACTTTTATTTCTATCTTTCTCGAACGAGTTCTTTTATGAAATCCTCGTCTGTTCTTCATATTTATGGAAAAGCTTTTAAAAACTTTAACATTACTTTGGTCGGTCCTTTCACTGGAAATAACTAATGAATGTTTATCCATTCTTCATTTCGATCCTTTCCTTCGTTATGTCTTAAGAGTGGTTCTTTGTTTTTTTACGTTATTTCTCTAGTTAGATTCTCTTTTTTCAATCAATTCGTTTTGTACTTTCTTTCTTTCTTTCTTTCTTTTGTTATTTTCTTTTTCCTTTGTATTAGTTTCTTCTTTTCTTTCTTTTTCTTTCCTTCTTTATTTCTTGTGTTAGTTTCTTTGTTTGCGTCTCTCTACTTTTTATTGGCTTATCCTTCTTTCTTTCTTTCTTTCTTTCTTCTTTTCCCCTTGTATTATTTTGTTCTTTTCTTTATCTTTATTTCTGGCTGTTGCTTACTTTGTTTACGTCTTTTTATTTTTTTATTGGCTTGTTCTTTCTTTCTTTCTTTCTTTCTTTCTTTCTTTCTTTCTTTCTTTCTTTCTTTTCCCCTTGTATTGGTTTGTTCTTTTCTTTATCTTTATTTCTGGCTGTTGGATTCTTTGTTTACGTCTTTTTATTTTTTATTGGCTTGTTCTTTCTTTCTTTCTTTCTTTCTTTCTTTCTTTCTTTTCCCCTTGTATTGGTTTGTTCTTTTCTTTATCTTTATTTCTGGCTGTTGGATTCTTTGTTTACGTCTTTTTATTTTTTATTGGCTTGTTCTTTCTTTCTTTCTTTCTTTCTTTCTTTCTTTCTTTCTTTCTTTTCCCCTTGTATTGGTTTGTTCTTTTCTTTATCTTTATTTCTGGCTGTTGGATTCTTTGTTTACGTCTTTTTATTTTTTATTGGCTTGTTCTTTCTTTCTTTCTTTCTTTCTTTCTTTCTTTCTTCTTTTCCCCTTGTATTATTTTGTTCTTTTCTTTATCTTTATTTCTGGCTGTTGCTTACTTTGTTTACGTCTTTTTATTTTTTTATTGGCTTGTTCTTTCTTTCTTTCTTTCTTTCTTTCTTTCTTATTTTTCTGTTTTCTTTTTTATTTCTTTTGTTAATTTGACTTTCGCTGCATATTTTTTTGTTTCTTTGTTTTTAATTTGTTTCTTTGTTTCTTTCTTTTGTTTATTCATTCATTACTTTTTTCATTCAATCTTCTATTGATTTCTTTCTTTCTATCACTTCTTTATTCTCTTTTCTTTCTTTCGTTTGTTAATTTCTTTGTTTCCTTTTACTTTCCCATTGTTTCTTTTTCTCTCTTGATAAAATTTTTCTTTCTTCTTTTCTTCTTTTTTTGTTGGATGTTCCTTTCTTTCTTTTTCATTTCTTAACTGTTTTCTTCCTTTTTTTTTATATTACAAGATTTCTTCAATTTTGCCGGCTCTCACTTTCTTTCTTTCTTAAGATTTTTTCTAATTGTTCATGAATTCCCGCATTATCTTTGTTGCCTATTCTGAATGTTCATCTTTCTTTTTTAGCAAACCTCGAGTTGGATTGTTTTTCCTCCAAATCTTTAATATTTTTTTTCTTTTGAACGATGATGATTGCAAGTTTAATGGCGATTACCGAGTCTCTCCGGCGCTGCTGATCCGTGACGTTCGTAAATGACTTTTTAAAAATTCATTTGATTCCACAAACACAGACAAATTTAAAAAAAAAATAAAATAAATAAAAAAGGTCATCTTGACAAACCAAAACTGAAAATAATCAAAGAAGAAAACAGTATTTATATCATTTGCTTCCTCCATTTTTTTTTTCAAATAGAAAGAAAAATCTATTAAAAACAGGGGCTGTTTAACGGATTCGGGCGGTCGTGATACGTGATTTAATTCTAGTTAAACAAAAAGCGAATGATGCGATTAGATTGGTCCTTTAATATAGACAGTTTGCAAATACCAGTTTTACTCAGGTTAAAAAAATCTTGGAAAGAACCACATTTCAAGAGAGCCTTGGGAATCCCAGATTAATTCCTCATGGTAACACAGCATCCATGTGTTCTATTGCATGAAGAATTGTTATATCAGAATAATACAAATAGTTGATCCAATTCTGAGTAATTACATTATTGTATAATCTAGGGAAAGTTACTGAATAGAATAATCAAACGAAGGTTGGTATTGAACGATAATACTTAGGAGAAAAACAACACATATAAGATTCGCCAGCGGCGCGTAGAAGAAGTAGTCAACTGTTATAAGAGTCAAGTGAATTCCACAATGAATCGTCAACGACCGGATATCTACCAGCCGCCCCATGCGGGCAGATGTGCCACAAAGCCGAATTTAATATGGTGTATGCGAGACCGTACAGTCGGTCAAAATCCCGCGTAGACTCCGTATAAAACGGGGTCGGGTATTTGTTTCGCAAGAAGAGACTCTGCCTTTCAACATAGCCTTGTCTGGGGATGCTCTCTGCGCAGAGGCAGAGAGCTTGACTAGCACAGCTGGAGACGAATCTCCAACTGCAGGATATCTAACAACCACCCCATGCGGTCAGATGTGGCATAAGGCTGAATTTAATGTGGAGTATCCGAGGCCGTAGGCTCAGCCCAAAATTCTCTAGACTCCGTGTAAACGGGGTAGGGTAGCTGTTTCCCGAGCCGAGACTCTGCTCTTCGACATAGCCTCGTCTAGGGATGCTCTCGGTCCGGAGGCAGAGAGTTTGACCAGCACAGCTGGAGACGAATCTCCAGCTGCAGACCCACATATTGTATTTACTACTGTATTTGTGCGAATGGATACATACCCATCGTCCGTAGGTATGCTACAACAATTATTTACATGTAAACTATTAACCTCATCTAAATTGTTATTGGTATAACGATTTGGTCGTTGTGTTATCTGACATTCGTCAGGAGTTTGCTGATTTTGTGTTAGCCTCCACAACAAAATGTTTATTCTGTATCCGGCGCTATATATTTATCGTCCCGTTTTTTGTTTTTTTTTTGTTTTTGTTCAATGCCTAGGGATATCTCATCAAGTTCTAATTTACTAGTGGACATTTAATGCTCGCCAAAGCCACGTCTTCACTGTCCGGTCTAGTGATTGAACTCACAAGAATAATAAACAGTTATAGATCATCTAACGACAAAAAAATAAAAAAAATAAACTCACCATTTATTTAAAAAAATAAAAACCTCTGCAGCTACGATCACAAGTCACAATAAAAAAATCAAAACTTCAGCTCACAATTCACTTACAGATTTGGAGAAGGCTTCTCTGAAAAGAAGAAATATATTAGTTTCACAGCTACCATAATATTGTGCCATTTGGCGTGTATTATCTAAAAATAGCTCAATTAAAGCACATAGCACCAACGTACATAACGAAACTTTATTCATTATATACGTTGGGGGATATGTGCTTTAATTGAGCTACAAAAAATACAACAACCCCTTATCAATAAATCAAATGTGCTATATCACATAAGCTGTAAAAAACGATTACAATTTATCGAAGCATTGACACAAAAATAACTCACCATCTATAAAATTATATTAAATTTAAGAATAAACATATTAAATATATTTCAGTAATAATATATATATATATATATATATATATATATATATATATATATATATATATATATATATATATATTCATGAATTATTCATACAAAAAACAAATACAAAGGTTAATGGTTTAATTGGCGAGAATCCATCATCGCAAACAATTCAAATAATACACAAAAACACCGAACCTGTTTATGAATGAAAAGATCCTTGTTTTATAAATTTCAGTTGCATAAGGTCTTATTATTTTTACAAGCTTTCGTCTGTTCCTACAGACATCCTCAGGTATGGAATAGATTTTGTTCTTGTTTTTACTTTCAGTAATAAGAGGACAACGAAATAGAGATGTAATCCGAAAAATGCTATGAGAAATGTGTTATTATTTTGGAACGTGCAGTCGCAACGCTGACTTTGAATTTAAATTTTAAGGTTTTGCGTTTGTGTCCAATTTTTATTTTTATTACTATATTTCAAACTCAGCGTTGCGACTGCAATTAAATCATTAACCTTTGTATTTGTTTTTTGTATGAATGATTCATGAATTTGTAAATTAATTGCACCTTTATTGAAATTAAATATACATACATACATATATATATATATATATATATATATATATATATATTTCAGACATATATATATATCAGGCATATATTTATATATATATATATATATATATATATATATATTTATATATGTATATGCCTGAAATCAAGAAAATCATAAATCTATACAATAGAATTTACATTCGAAATAAAAGAAAAGAATGCTTTGCCTTTCCCAGATATCATGCTACACTGCGTTAACAGCAGCTTAAAACTTAGTATCTACTGAAAATCAACAACTACAAATGATCTTAGGAATTTCTCTTCCCATCATAACAGAAAAATGAAATCCGGAATAATCATTCTACTTAAGAGCACTGAGAATTTGCAGCCCTTAATATTTACACGAAGAGGAGAAATATAATGAAGCTACTTTCAAGCTCCCCCAATATCCTGATTATTTCATATTCAATGCGAAACAAAAGGCTCATAAAATTTTCCGAAGTAGAAAAACAGCCGCTTCTGACAAATAAAAAAAATATTGATTTACCCACTAACTACCGACGCAACGACAATTGAAAATAATTTATTTTTAGAGAGGATGCAAACAAGGGGGAGGCTTATACAGGATGCAAACAAGGGGGAGGCTTATACAGGATGCAAACAAGGGGGAGGCTTATACAGGATGCAAACAAGGGGGGGCTTATACTTGGCATTAGAAAGAAGCAGTTGAAGTTTCTGGGACACATACCGAGGAAGGAGGGCTTGGAGAATCTGATACTGACGGGTCGAATAGAAGGAAAGAGTGACAAAAGGAAAGCAGCGCGTGACATACTAGGCAAACTTGAGCAGGTGGGCGACAGAACCTGGTTTGGAGAAGAAAGAAGGAACTTGTTGAGAGCTACAAGGGATAGATGGAGGGAGAGAGTCATGATCCCCTACATCCTGAAAGGACATGGCACATAAAAATAGAGAAACACAACAAAAAAATTTGTCACAACTACGTTTAAAACAATAACAGACTTAATACCAAAAACAAAATATATTTTATCACCTGTAATGAATACCAGAATGAATACATTGGAGAAACCTGTAGAGATTTAAATAAATATATAATATTATATAAACACAAAAGAGATATAAAAAAAAAACATATTAAACACTTTATTGCTAACCGTAACGAGGCTGATTACAATTTCGACATAAAAATGCTACCCTAGTGAAAAGTGAAAATTGTTCACTAATGAGGAAAATTTTTAGAAAGTTGTTTAATTGCTAGTTCACCGGCAGTAATTTATAGTTTCGTATATATTCTTGACAGATCTTCTGTTATTACAATATGGGGCATTTAATAGCAAAGATCATGCAAACAATAATAAAAAATATTCTTAATGAAGTCGGCTAGATTATATGCCCAAAATTCATTATTAAAAAAAAATATCTTTCGTCTATTGAACCAACAATAACAAATCAAGTCCGATGTTGTCGCAAAGGATGAAACGAAAAATGTTCAACGTTTTCGTACATTTTCTTAAAATTGTTCATTATATATATATATATATATATATATATATATATATATATATATATATATATATATATATATATAATAAAAATTATTAAAAAATTAAAATCTTCAGACACACTGGGTTGTAGATTAATATTCTTTAGTTTTTTTTATTATTAGTTTGGTGCAAAAATAATGACGTAATAATGTCGTTTTTTGACGTTAAAATACGTCAAAAAACGACATTATTACGTCATTATTTTTGCACCAACCTAATATTATTTCTTTTAGATTCCTCAATATATATATATATATATATATATATATATATATATATATATATATATATATATATATATATATATATATATATATATATATAATAATAATAATAATGTTAGCCCTCTATATAGCTTTCATTTACTCTAACATTCGTAACACACTCTCATACATACACTCTCACTAAATTTTATTTTTTATTCCCGGAGTTGTTTTTTATGTTTTCTTTTTGAATTTGTAGGTCTAATGAATTGGATCGTATTTACGATTCCAATGGAATAAATTATGACCATGGAATATTAGGGTTTAAGCCTTTTTATTATATCCTTACTCTGACCTGGACATTGAGTTCTACCTGGATTCTATCCTCTTGGAATTATTTTTATACAAATATATATGTATGTATATGTAAGTATATTTTAGATATATGATTGCATATGTATGTGTATATTTACCACTAATATTATCAATATATATATATATATATATATATATATATATATATATATATATATATATATATATATATATGTATAGATAGATAGATAGATAATATTAGTGGTAAATATACATATATATGCAAAATCC